>JAGFPH010016899.1:7792-18531 GCA_018207615.1 Philaenus spumarius
CAATAAACTTTCAATTCATACCAGTTGTTTTACAATAGTAGTTTTTGAAGTATAAACTTCCAAAGGCGCACAGCGTCCAAAACTTTTTTTTTTTGCTTTTGGTGGCGGTCAATCGGATTTTACCGTCACGTATTTTCTGAAACGCTCTACTATATTATAGTACACATGTGTATACAGCGTGATTTTTATGTTCAGGCACACCTGGATATAATTTAAACGGCCTGAGACATCAATCCAGGCATGGTCCTATTATAAAATTTCTTTTACTTTTTTAGGTGGTTAAACATTTTGCCCTCCTGTTCTAAAGGGGGGTAAAGGGGGGCGAATTAAAATTTTTAAATGCAAACCCCCTCGTTTTAAAGGGCATAAAAAAAATCAAATAGCGCAAACTAGAGGTCTCTATATTGCCCCCATCAAAACCTACAGCCATTCCAAAATTCGGGCGAACTTCCCTAAGTTTTTAAAATACTTCACCATTGGCTGATGTCGTCTTCCAAAGCACCTCTTCTCGTAGATAAGTGGGGATTTTCAACAAAGGACTGCATAACATCTAATGATTTCTCTTCATCAATTGAAGGTACTGTATGATCTCTCACGGTCCCCATAACCTCTCACCATTAACACAGTAATTCCAAACTCAGAACCTTCCATAATAGAAATAAAATAACTAACACTATTCGCCGGAAGAGTAAACTTGAACTGAAATTGTTGATGGCAACCTAAGCTATGAACTGATAAAATGCAAGTGAGTAGGACACAAGAGAAAGTCCTAAGTAGATTGTTGAAACTGGTAAGATAAGAACACGGGAAATTCCAAAGCATGTTGACTTAATATAACTAACAACAGAACAAGGAAATAAATTCTTTGGCTATTGTAAATAGTATTTTACTCTGTTAAATTAACCTTTTCATTCTTTCCATGATGTTTGCATTAGATAAGGAGTTGAAAACTTATTTTTTTAATAACTTTGGGAAGTATTTCACTCGTATTTTTGAATGGCTGTAGATTTTGATAGGGGCAACATAGAGACCTCTAATTTGATTTCTTTTTTATGCCCTTTAAAATGAGGGGTCACATGATAGAGGTTTGTATTTGAAAATGTTAAGTTGCCCCCTTTAACCCTCTTTCGAATAGAGGGGTGAAATGTTTATCCACCTAAAAAAGTAAAAGAAATGTAATAATAGGACCATGTCAAGGTCTCACATTGATATCTCAGGCCGGTTAAATTATATCCAGGTGTGCCTGGACATAAAACTCATCCTGTATAGCAGAGTATAATATAGTTTACCACTGAAATGGACATTGCGTTTCATCATTTCGTAAGTTGTGTTGAAATAGTTTACTTAGTAATACCTCTGAAATGGACATTGTGCTTCCTCATTTCGAAAGTTGTGTTGAAATAGTTTACTTGGAAATACCTCTGAAATGGGCATTGTGCGTCCTCATTTCTTAAGTTGTGATAAAATAGTTTAATTGCTAATATCTCTGAAATGGACATTGAAAGTTTACACTTCTCCCCTGTGGTCATGCACACAATTTACATTTTTTTTCTTTCATATTAGTTATTAATTCTTGCACTAAAGTTTTTAATTTAAGAATTAAATGTATTTAACCATTTAATTGGAATCAGTCTAATTAAGATTATACTTTAAATATTATATAAACCATTGTCCCTCGAGTGACCTAAACTGTTAATCATAATTTAACATTATGTTAACTATGAAACATTTATGAATCAAATACATTAAACTTACTAAAAATGTAGGCTAGAAGAAGATTTATACAATGCCAGTACAAAATAGTAGACGGAAGCCTTAATGTTTCTTTATTTTGGTTTAATTTTCAGAAATTAATTATTTCCTAGAAATTTTTGAAAACGTTTCCTTACTTTCAACTCAACATATTAAAGACTGACTGGGTATTTCAGTAGCATAACATAAAATGGCGGGGAAAAGTAACATTATCTATACTAATATTATAAAGAGGTAAAGTTTGTTTGTTTGTTTGTTTGTTTGTATGTAGGGGGTAATCTCTGGCACTACAGAACCGATTGAAAAAATAGTTTTACTAATAAAAAGCTACACTATCCCTGAGTAACATAGGCTATAATTCATTTCGATAAAAACTTTTTTTTATTTCAATATTTGTAAATTTAGTCGGAAAATTTCTTAGGTTAGTCCTAGAATGATAAACCAACACATGTAGGCCTATTTACATTTATTACCATAGCAACCAATTGAATAAAATAACAGATAATGTAGCTATTTGCTCCAATATTTCCATTAACAGCTAATTTCAAAATTTAAAGCAATTATTTGTGTATTTCTAGCTTTTAGGTTAGGGTATTAAAGTGTAGACCTGAGCCTTACTGGTTCTTTTAACCATTACTATAACTGCTGTTATAAAATATAAGAAATAATTTAATTTGAACATTTGACATTATTTCCCATCTTAGTTTTGAGGTTATTATTAATTCTACACTTTATTATAAATAAAACATATGTTTTTAGAAGGTTCCATTGGGGGTTGGCGTGCGAAGCACGCAGGGGTCTCCCCTAGTCTCTATATAAAATGCAATGCCTGACTGAACGATCAACGCAGAACCGATTCTATTAAAGTTAGAGACTTGAAATTTGGAAGGTACAGCCGTCCAATAATGTAGAGGCGTACTAAGAAAGGATTTTGAAGTAATTGGAATTTAAAGGGTAGAAAATGCGAAAACGTATCACTCCCAAAAGCAGCCCTATAGCAGATGAAACTGCTGATTCGTATCAAATGCTTAGCAACACAATTCTAGGTGTAGCCTGTTTATATTAAAAACTGTAATATAATTCAAACATCAATTATAATTAACATAATTATTGTAACACATCATTAATAAAACATCTGATTTGGATCAACATTGTAATATAATTATTTTAGCTTAGGCCTTTAAAACCCATGAAATATAATAATTCAAACATTTAATTTAATTCAACATTTATTATTGTTACACATTATAATAAAAGAGCTGATTTGGACACAATGGTTTAATGGTTTAACACAATTTTAGGTTAGGCCTATAAAATCTACACACGTTTCTTGAAAGCGTTTCAAATTATTACCATAACAACCAGAATAACACATTAATAATAAATATATATGTTAATTTTTTAGGTTAGTTTGTTAATATCTACGATAGTACGATAAGCAGTGTTGCATTAATACAGGGATCGGCACACGAGAAGACCCTGGCGTAGAAGTGAGTTACGCCCAGTTTTGAGTTTTGCACATGGATATTAAGCTATAGATAATATTTTATATGTTACTAGCTGACCCGGAAATGTATCGCTATTGCGTAGTTATTTTGGTGACATAAATGCGACAAATGATGGTAATTTTGTGTGTCATAAAGATATGAATCGTAGGTTCTAAACCATGTCATTTATACCACTTTATAGCTGTATACCATTTACACCGTCATAGGACCTAGTTTAATTTTGTCTTGTGTTGCAGTTGTAGTGAAACCCTGACATTGATTTTTCCAATCCGTTTGGTAGTTTTGAAGAGATCGTGATTTAGTAAATTTGACACCCCCAAACCCCCCTAAGATTTAGAATTTTTTAAAACCCTTTCTTAGCCAGCACCTACGGCCCTAGATGAAGCTACATACCAAATTTCATTAAAACCCGTTCAGTAGTTTTAGAGAGATCGTGATTTAGTAAATTTGACACCCCCTCCCTAAAATTTATAATTTTTTTAAACCCTTTCTTAGCGAGCACCTACGGTCCTAGAGGAAGCTACATACCAAATTTCGTTCCAATTCGTTCAGTAGTTTTAGAGAGATCGATATTTAGTAAATTTGACACCCCAAAACCCCCCCTAAAATTTATAACTTTTTTAAAAACTTTCTTAGCGAGCACCTATGGCCCTAGAGGAAACTACATAAGAAATTTCGTTCCAATTCGTTTGGTAGTTTTAGAGAAATCGTGATTTAGTAACTTTGACCAACAAACCCCCCTAAGATTTCGAATGTTTTGAAACCTTTCTTAGTTAGCACTTATGGCCCTAGATGAAGCTACATACCAAATTTCATTCCAATCCATTCAGTAGTTTTAGAGAGATCGATATTTAGTAAATTTGACACCCCAAAACCCCCCCCTAAAATTTATAACTTTTTTAAAAACTTTCTTAGCGAGCACCTATGGCCCTAGAGGAAACTACATAAGAAATTTCGTTCCAATTCGTTTGGTAGTTTTGGAGAAATCGTGATTTAGTAACTTTGACCAACAAACCCCCCCTAAGATTTCGAATATTTTTAAAACCTTTCTTACCCAGCACCTACTGCCCTAGATGAAGGTACATACCAAATTTCATTCCAATCCGTTCAGTAGTTTTAGAGAGATCGTGATTTAGTAAATTTGACACCCCCAAACCACCCCTAAAATTTAGAATTTTTTAAAACCCTTTCTTAGCGAGCACCTATGGCCCTAGAGGAACTAAATTTATGTAATATTATTCTTAAGTGACATAAAAACATTGACAATTCAATTACTTACGAAAGTAATGAAACAGGCAATATCAGGCAAAAACAGGCAACAGGCATTGCCGGGTCCAGTAGTCCAATGTAAAGTGACATTTTACTATTTCACTTGTATATTTCCCCAAACGAGCTCTAAAGCAATTCAATTGTAAATCCATCGCAGTTATTTATTAGCAATAAATGTCAAAAATGTACAGTATAAAAGACCGTCCTAACGATCGGATTGTGCAGTTGGCTAAATATGCACAAGGGGCGCTCGTATAATATATGAATACTAGGTGTATTGGGAATAAAGGTTAATCCACTTTTAACCGGTAATGTCTATTAGGTTATCTCGCTGGCTGTAAAGCATAATTTGTACAAATTGTCTCCTAAACTTGTAGCTTTTCATATTACTAGCTTTAGTAATTTAACTAAAACACTGATTGAGATTTAAGTTGTACTAATACGTTTGAGCACTTTTATGCAGGAGTTTTGAGCCACCTGGTGATTAGCTGCCAAAACGTAGGTTTTTACTTTCTCCACCCTATACGTAGTCTAGTATATGGAGAAAGTATTGTTTTCGTAAAAATGTTCGAATTTGAATTTTCAGTTAAAATATCTGTTTTGGTGCTCCCAAAACCCCAAAAAAATTTTTAGTGCAATTATCTGTGTTGGTGCTCCCTGAACCCAAAAATATTTTTAGTGGAATTTTTTGTTTTGGTGCTCCCTGAACCCAAAACAGTGTTTTTAGAGTGGTGTCTGTCTGTCAGTCTGTCTGTATGTATACACGACCAGAGCGGACACTATTGGTCCGATTTTCATGAAATTTGGTATGTAGGTACTAAACCCTAATATCTCCAGGCGTTTTTTCATTTTTTGGAATTTTTAATTTTTAAGGGTAATTTACCCCTAAAAACCCATAAAAAACGACAAAAATGCAAATTTCTCAAAAACCGCTCTAACGATTTTGATCAAATTTTCAGTATTTATAGTGCTTAAGATGCCAAACAAAATCACACCACCCGCTTTTATCAAAACTTCGGCGTTTTATAATTATGGGGAAATGTTTAAAAATAAACAAGTTTGTGTTGTCAATCTAGCATCGCGGCATCGGCCGCACGGGGTAGCACCACGGTAGCGAGCACGGCCAGTAATTCAAAGGTCGCGCGATCGAATCCCGCCTGGGACAATAACTTTTTTATACGATTGACGTAGGTAGAATATTATTTTTTTTGTTTTGTTCTAAAAAGTAGTAAATAAAATGATTAAAAACAATATTATTTTGACTACAGTAAGTTGGGAGAAAGTTTGTGTCAGTTAACTGATACCGTTTATTTTAAATGCACGCGTTTTTTAACGGGACAACCACCTGTTAACAAATCAAATCATTGTTGCAAATTTCTTAAATCTGTTTAAAACTGTAATATAAAATCGTCACCTAGAAAAGGGTGTTCGTGGTAATGCTTTGCACAAAATGAGGCATAGGTTTAATTAATTCTACTATCTACATTTTACACGACTTATTTTTAAAAGAACTAGGGGCTCTGCCCCTGGACGCTCCGCGTCCCAACCCCGGCTCGGCCTTCGGCCTCAGATGGCTGCTTCGCTTCGCTCGCAGGTGGAAAATTCGATAAAGAATCTCGTTAATCTTTTGCTCGTTTGTACATAGGTGACCGAGAATAAATTAGCTGTTTTATTTGGCAGGTGACTCAAACTCATTAAACATTATCTCCATAAGATTAACATGGGAAATTTGAAGGATTGTATACCGGAGCTCCTTTTCGGGTGAATAGCGGCTGAACGGATGATAATATATAAGACTTGACATATCTGTGAATGATTATGTTCAGTTTTTGATCCAAATTAGCTGTTTTATATATAATAGGTTTGTAACAACCAATGTTTGAATTGAATTAAAATATAGTTAGCATTTTTCGTTGATTTTTGTTTGTGTTTGTTTTTAGTTTGTCAATGTAACCTCAAAAAGGTAATACTACATTTGATACTGATTTGATCCAAATCAGTTGTTGATCAAAATCAGCTGTTTTAAGCTTTTCATACGAACAGCTGTTTTTGTGTCCCTGATAAAATCAATAGAAATCTTTCTTCCATAAGATTAACATTGAAACTTTGAGGGCCACTGGGGCGTAGCCCTAATGTCCTAGGACTTCGGTAAATGGCCTAAAACCTTCCCAGGGTTAACCTGTGTTACTATGCAAAATTTCAAAGCAATCGGATGGACGGTATACGAACGCAAAGTGGACAAAGAACCAAAAAAAAACCCCATAAGGAATACACAGCAAAAATTTGCATTTGATTATAACGTTTGTAAGGCGAAAGATACATGATTTGTAATGCTTGATGGCAAATCTGGGCGTGCATACCTTTAATTTAAGACCTCAATTATGAAAATCGGTCGGGTAGAAGAGCCGAACGGACTCGGAAAAGAAAAACAGAATTTTTTAATATATAAGATTACAATTAGTCTGTTTTGAGCAAAACTGTTAACACAAGTTATTTGAACAACAGAGGGATTACACGCTTTTGCATAAATGCAACCTTAAAGCTCAATGTATTTAGAGGCAATTTGTAGCCGACGAAGTAGATCATCAATATGAAAGTAATGCAACAAATTATAAGACAATTACAATGGTAAAACACTTGTCGCCATTCTAATTACACGTTTCTAAAGCCTTTAATGTTTGAAATCATTTTTACATCGTACATTACAAGGAGTAATCTAATTAGCGATTTTCCAAATAAAAAATGAGCTATTGCAGTGGCCCTTATGGTAAGACCCAAGGTCGGGAGTAGCAAATGAGCACCGATCATGGTCCCCAGAACACGTTTTGGGGTGTTATTAAAAATCATATATATATATGTATATATGTGTTCTCACTCTAGCGGACGCATTTTAAGTCCGATTTGGTCCAAATGTGGTACACATGTTGGTTGTCTATGTAGCTCGGACGAGTTCGTTAGCCAAAAAATCCAGCAACCGGAAGTACGTTTTTTGACCGGAAGTATCTATTTTTGAGATTTTACTACGAGAATGAAATTTGTTTAGTGTTTTTTTCTAAAAATAAAAATACAGCATTTTATTCTGCACATTTTGTTTTTTTACGCGACCTTATAGCTCACTTGGTTTAGCCAAAATCGATCAAAACGTAAAATACCATAAAAGTACCCGGTTCGAAGCCAAGTGCAAACTCGCGAAGCATCTAGGCGCCAACAAATTCTACTAATATATTGCGTACACACAGACAGCTGTTCAACGCCTTCGTGAGTAAACCTATTTCCCAAATTGTTGGTTGAAACCCTAAAACATTTTTAAATGCCTATAAACTTAATTTTGGAAATTTGCTCAACTCACGTCAGTGGTTCAGCTGCGTGGTCGAATTATTTGTATTTGTTTTTTGTTTCTTTATGAAGGTACATAATCTAAAGACAGATGTAGTTATACAAACCTAACAACTCGATTTCCAATCAAGGTGGCAGAGAGGCTAAATGGCTAGTCCAGCCTGCTGCAGCTCCATCATCCAACACAGGTTCCGTTGGATCGAAGTTAGTTACTGGCTATCAACCTGCGCTATACGCTGCTCCCCCTTCTCCATTAGTCTAGCTTACATTAAGTAAAATATATATATTTATACCCAAATGTTTTTATTTGTTTTATTTCAAAAATACATTTTTGAAATTGCGCCATTTTGAAACGATTAGAGATAAAGTCAGACTTTAAAAGGGAAAAGGTTTGTTTTTCATAGAACTTCCCAATGATGTGCTTCGCGACTAACGTTACTATTTGGAGTTTTTGAGTTTTAATCTGTTTTCCCAAATAGTATGTATTTTTTAAATTTGAAAATTTTTGAGTAGGTAAGGGGCAACTTAAACACATTTTTGGAAAGGACATTTTCTCAGAATCTAGGATACAAATTTGTTTTATGAAGGCTATGTTATTTGGTAACAATAAAACTAACTGTAAAACACTACTTGTTTGACCTTTTGGGACATCCTGTACATACGCAGTAAGATAAGTAAAAACTTTTCTTCCAAAACGATCAGTGAACAGAGACCTATAAAATAAGGTATCACTCAACCTACCTTTGCATTTGAAAATTTTGCAAAATCAACTCCCACCCCCAAAAAAGCACATGTTTGAGATTTGAAACCATTTTTACTGAATTCTCTAGTTTCGAAATAGGGGTTTTAAGTTAAAACGAAGGCTGTAGTTCATTTGGTTCAATTGCTACACATTGCGCACGGGTGGACTGACAACCTGTATAGGTTAAGTTCATACACTCTGGGTTTACACATTATTATCAAAAACAATTTCACTTATCACTTATTCTCAAATTTTCGATCTACTATAGTCACATGTAACACCACTACTGTTTTTGTTTGCTGCAGTACTTTTAGAGCTAGAGAGGGGAGGATATTTTCTAGCAACATTTTCGGGAATATCTTGAAAACTGAACGTAGAATATAGAATAGAAAAAGTACTTTATTTTGTCAAGTATTATATACAAACTAAAAATAAAATAAAATATGTGTTTACCGATATCTTTAAGTAACGTTATTTTAAGCGCTACAACCCCACAGTATCCTAAAATATATAATTTCGGGCTACAAAACAGTGCCCCTGCCCATAAAATCATAGTTAAGTATGTTTTTTACAATATCAACTCTGCCTGAAAACCAAAATTCACGATAAAATATATTTTGAGTTATCATCACTAGAATAAATTCGCATCAACATACTTTATAACTATGTAGAAATGAATTGTTATACCTTCATTAGCTCGGGGGAAAATCAACTGTAACGGTACACAGAGGGACAAATGTCTGATGTAACAGTTTCATTTTCCTTTTTAATTATTTTCCCTAAAACTAATAGATTTTCCTAACATTTCCGATTACGTAAATCTCAAACAAGTACAAGACAAATAAATGAGGTTGCATCGAAAACTTAAATAGGGTATTTGTACAGTTGAATTTTAACTCTTGAGACCACCTGACCTTGGGACTTGTCCCAAAACAGCCGTGGAGATAAAAAACATCGAATAAAAAATAAGATCCACTGAAGAATTAATAAATTAGTTTCCATCTAAATTGTAACCAAACAAAGTATCAACTCTTAGTATTCTTCCCATAAACAATCATTTATAATAACAATTATTTCTTTCTTTTATTTTTGATTTATGCAGACACTTTCTGTAAAGTCATTTCTTACAACAGAAAGAACCCATTAGTTTGAAGGCACCAACAAAACATTCAGCTTTACAGAATGACTACAAAGCGGTCGTTTCGCTAATGACGAATACCAGAGATGTAATGCTTTTTCGTAAATCAGGAATAACGAGGGGTTGAAAAGTGTAAAGCCATTTTCTTATCTTCGCAGGGTTTTCTTTTCCCTCAGGTTCTCAATGAAGATTAGTAGGTTAGCATTGAATTAAGAGAATAAATTTGCTACTTTTTTTGCATCTACTATTACGCGACTGGAGTAAATTATCCGCACAGACTACGGTCGGAAAATATAGAGAATAAAATCATGTTGCCAGGCCGCGATTACTAGGTTTTGTCAAAGCCTATATTGAAAAATTAATTAGGTATAAATGCTTTATTCAAAAATGGTAGAGAATACATCATAGAATTGAATTGTATACTTGAAAATTTTTAAATAACCTTATTCTGTGAACATATTTCACTAAATTACAACGAGTAAAACAAACCCCTCGCTAGTGCTAGGCATACGCATTGCCACATGGTTGAAATTACCTACTCTGAGCATGAATTAGGATTTTTTAGAGTATGTTAGTACCGAAAAGGTTAAATACAAATTACAAGTCTAATGTTAATTACAGTTTAATTAAGTGTTAAATATTACCGCTTGGGTGACACAGACTATTCTTCTTTTGTATTGTTTTTAAATGGTTTTAATACAAGATGTTTTGAAAGTATTTATGAACTATTAGGCCTATTGCTGGGAAAGAGGAATAACTGAAAGGCTAACGTGCGACATTTGGGTACCTCCAACAAAATTCGAACCCGGTTGCTTACTATAGATTAATCTGTGCTATACGATCCTTTTCTTTTTCATTAATCTATATATTTAATTCCGTAAGCCCAAATTTGAAAATGAAATTCAGAGCGAACGGTAGGTCGTAGGAAGCTGGGAGAGGTCTCATTGTAGAGGTCTGGGCATGAAGTTTTGGGGAAAAATATTAATTTTTCTTA
>JAGFPH010016900.1:6567-18528 GCA_018207615.1 Philaenus spumarius
GTTTTTAAGATATACACGATTTTCTATAATAATGTACCCGGTTTTCGGTCTTTCGATATCATTTTTAACGGAAATCTATAATTACTAACCACTTTGACTCAAATTTTCAAAAGAAGTTCAATATATCAATACAAAGAACGCACAAAAATGTCATAAAGATGCGTTTAGAATTGCATAAGTTATTGACGTTTACGGGACAATTCTGACCGGTTTAGTTATTTTGATTAAAAAAAAAGTACAACGTTTCCGTAGGTCGTTTATAACTCGTGAAAAATTTGACGGATTTTAAAACTGAAAAAAGATTCAGATTCACAATTAATTTTTTCTATAAGATACTTTAATTTCATATTTCCAAACGTATTTTTAAATGCATAATTAATGTTTAAATTTAATTAAAAAATTTCGATTTATGACTTTTTACGTAAAAGTCAATAACTTCTGCAATTCTAAACGAATTTGTATGCAATTTTTATACCTTCTTTGCATTGGCCTGTTGAACATTTGTTGAAAATTTGAATTGTATCAGTTAGTAAATATAGATTTTCGTAAAAATATTTAATAAAATAATATTTAGTTAATTAATAATTATATTATATCGAATGGTATACGTACAATTATTATTATAAATTAATAGAAACTTGATAATTTATAGTAAATTGTGTAAGGAAAAGGAATTTGTTTTAAAAAATAACTTCTGATAGTTAGTTTTTAAGATATAAACGAATGCCTATAATAATGCACCTGGTTTACAGTTCTTCGATATAATTTTTAACGGAAATCTATGATTACCAACCACTTTGACTCAAATTTTCAAAAGATGTTCAATATATCAATACAAAGAACATACAAAAATTGCATAATGATTCATTTAGAATTGCATAAGTTATTGAAGTTTACGGGACAATTCTGAACGCTTTATTTATTTTGATTAAAAAAAAGTAAAAAGATTTCCGTAGGTCGTTTATAACTTGTGTACAGTTTGACGGATTTTAAAACTGTTAAAAGATTCAGATTCACAATTAATTTTTCTATAAGATACTATAATTTCATATTTCCAAACGTATTTTTAAATACATAATTATTGTTTAAAATTAATTAAAAAATTTCGATTTATGAGTTTTCACGTAAAAGTCAATAACTTCTGCAATTCTAAACGAATTTTTATGCAATTTGTATACCTTCTTTGCATTGGCCTGTTGAACATTTGTTGAAAATTTGAATTGTATCAGTTAGTAAATATAGATTTTCGTAAAAATATTTAATAAAATAATATTTAGTTAATTAATATTTATATTATATGGAATGGTGTTCGTGCAATTATTATTATAAATTAATATCAAGTTGATAATTTATAGTAAATTGTATAAGGAATCGCAATTTGTTTAAAAAAATAACTTCTGATAGTTAGTTTTTAAGATATACACGATTTTCTATAATAATGTTCCCGGTTTTCAGTCCTTTGAAATAATTGTTTTACGAAAATCTATAATTACTAACCGATTAGACTCAAATTTTAAAAATAAGAATAATAGATCAATTAATTATACAAAGAACGTGAACAAATTTCATAAAGATTAATTTAGAATTGCATAAGTTATTGACGTTTACGGGACAATTCTGACCATTTTAGTTATTTTGATTCAAAAAAAGTACAAGGTCGTTTTTATAACTCGTTTAAAATCCGTCAAACGGTTCACGAGTTATAAACGATCTATATAAACTTTGTACTTTTTTTAATCAAAATAACTAAAAATAACATAAAACTAGTTCTTTTATAAATAATAAGCATATCACACTTTATTTTGTTCTATCTAGGTTGTACGAGTAATGTAAATGTACAAACATGACATTTATACTATAGGCGGTTAGAGATAAGAGAAAAAGCGTTCCATAATGGTGGAGTATTTGGTAGGAGTTTACCTGAATAGAACAATACCTTTGAAGTTATATTCAAAAATATGTCGGCAGGAGAAAGTTATTTACTTTAAGAATTGATGTTTTAATTTATGGCAAAGGAGTTGGGCAGGTAAAACCCTTCCTTTGTTAACCCCACTTACAAATTGCTAACACTATTAATCAAAAATGACACTTTGCTTGGCCCTTGCATATGGCCAAAGTAGGTACAAAGTCCACTAACAGTTTCTAATTTATTGAAGTAATATTTTTTCGTTTTAGAAAACTATCTGGGTTTGTAATTGTATGTATTTCATAACATATAGCAAAAATAAATGTATTTTTATTTGTTTTGAGACTTAGATACTATAAAAACAAGGCCATTATGCATTTTTTTAAGTTTCCAGCTAATAAATTATGTTTTTTACTGAGAAAACAAAGATATTTGCTTGATTTAAAATGTTTTTTAAGGGTGTGCAATACCAGGATGGAACAGTCCCATAGAGTCCCCTTCAACATAATTTATAATTCATCGAGAATTTTGAAGATAATCTTTTGTAATTCGTATGAAATTGTCATGAAAATCTAATTTATAATTCGTAGGTCACCCAAAATTTAAATTATATATTTTTACTAAAGCTATTTGCTTATAAGCAAGACGATCAACATGATTGTCAGCCGATTCTTTTGATAGCAGTAAAACACCGAGGCGAATTTTGTTAACTACTAACTTTACATTGGAGCTTTCTGTAAATTTAAATGTCCTACGCTTATGGCGAAAATCAAATATAAGACAGGAATTAGTCGCGCTCGAGCGCTTTACCATTGCAATATCATAACCAGCCATCTCAAGGTTGGCTCCGCTCATTGGATTCAATGCTTTAACTCGAGTTGTATTGCACACCCTTAATAACGTCGACAGCTTGAAATATAATTGAAGCTCATTTTATAATTACATTCATAAGCGTAATGGATACAAGGCCCCTTTTGAACTGCGTTGAAAATGCTCCGTTTTCTATGCAGTAGAAATTTTGTTGTTTTACAAAATAATTCATTTCTAGAGAAATGTTTGACTGTTTAACCTAACAAAGATCTATCTCAAGAAAAATAAGGGATTATATCCAATCATGCGTTTCAAAATGCCAGCTGTTTGGAAATTTCAAACCGAAATTACTCAAAATCCGTACATTTTAACAAAAAAAGTTAGGTTAAACCTCAAGCCTAGTTTAAACTCAATCAGTCAAACATTTTTCTAGATATACATTATTTTGTAAAAAGAAATGGTGGCTAGACATAAAATGGAGCATTTTTGGACCTATGTTTGTTGGAACTTTTCATCTTATTTTGATGTGGTGAATCACTCCCTGAATTCTTACAACCCTTTTTCTGAACATCCTGAATATAGAATAAATTTGGAATAAAACTAAAAAAATGTAGTCATAAATAAAACAATATATGTACACAAACAATAAGATATAAAAAAGTATTTTTATAACGCTAAAAGTTAACAAATAAGTGTCTGAACTGTTTTAATAAACTTTTCTTAGTGAAGAATTTGTTATAACAGATTTAACTGTCCCTAAATATAAATGACCAAATATGAATAATAAACCCGGATATCGATCAAAGAAATGGTTAAATTATTAATTACAATTTAAAATAATGAGGAACTGTGCAATAAATTTACTAACTACATTATACCAGATTACGTTCAAATAATACTATTTTATTATTAAGAGGCACTCGGCAGTTACGCAAAGTCAAAGGGAGTTATGACAAATTTAATAGAATATAATGTTATACAATTGTAACAATAATTTTTAAAACGAATAATTCATAATCCACATAAATAGTTAAATCATTTGATGCCACCATATTTTAACCTTAAATTCATCCCACTAGTAAAGATTTTACATAAATTCTAACTTTAAACCTAACCAATATTAAAAGTGTGATTTACCTGTAAGCAGGTAGAAAACCCTTAAAAACCGCAGGTAAAAAGGATTGGGATGATATTCTTAACCAAATCGTTGTTATGACTTTAGTTTCAAAAGAAGGTCCATTTTGACTGACAATTAATTCACCTTGAAATATTTATATTGCATTGCCAAAATGTAAAGTATTTTCGTCAAGAAAATTATTATGTTCACCAAAAATAACTTTTTAGAATTCCAGAAAACCTACCCTACATGTATGATTAGCCTATCTCTTTTATCAGGTGAAATGCACTTAAAGTAGGTAAAAGGGGTTGAATGGTATTGTTAACAAAATCATAGTTAGCCTTAGTTTCAAAAACAAGACCAGAAAAACTTATTTTTATACCCCACTCTTGAATTATTTATTGCACTGCCAAAGTATTCCGATAGAGTGAAGGTATTCTTATCAAAAACATATTGTGTCTATTCTTTGACGATTTTAGTACTATCCAATGTTGCACCAAATATTTTTTCAATTCTGCAAATTCTTTAAAATATAAGTTCAAATGCAGGACTAAACAGATAAAAACTAGCTCAAATTTACTGTAGTTAAAATGAACTAATACAATAATGTAGTTCTGGAAAATAACATACAACCTACTTATTCCTAATGTTAACAAATAGCCTGCTTTGATGCTATGATAACAATATCATTTTCTAGAACTTTGATTTTCAATTACTTTGTAACGAAGCAAGATACTAAGCTCTAGTTTGCACAATTCTGTTTCTCTTTTAATAAGCTTTTCGATGGTGTTATTACATGACCTACCTTTATATTTTACATTTTTAACCCCCCTCAAGCACCCAAAACCGTAAAGGTTTAGATATGTAATGCAACACAATATATATACAAAGTTGTGTTAATTTATTTATTTGTAATAACAACAATAATAAAGAAGGTTAAAAGGACTATCTGAACACTCTATATAATATAAGGTTATTTTCGATCAGTAAAAATTCGTTCTTAAGTTTGTTTACCCTAAATATTATTCTCTTTAGTTTGGAATTTTGCGTCATTATCTGCACCGCTATCCCACAGGTTGCTGCAGTCTTGAAAATATTTGTTATTACCTAACAATTCGTCAATAACATCATGTATTGGTCACATTAATTCAAAGTGTATCAGTAATTTGTCTCTTCATTTTCCATGCTTCACTTTGATATTTGGTACAGTTAGGGATTAGTTTAGATGACCCGCCTTAGTGTGTTAATGATATCCTGAAAGGAGTTGACTGATATCGTTTCTTTTGGGGTAATTTAGGTCTCGGAATGTCATTGCTATTGAACTGTCTTTGTTGTGACTGACCTATGCTAGCGAATAGAGGTTTATAAAAAGGATTTGGCTGATGGTAAAATGTTGCATTTAACGGTTTTCTGTTAAAATTATTTTGACTTTTAGGAAAATCGTAATGTTTGATAGGTTGTATAGATTTTATTTTTAACTGGAAAATAATTTGTTGGCATACTAAGAGCTTCCCCAAACGTTGCGGGATTTCCCCAATGTTTCCAAGCAAATGTTTCCTCAAGTTCTCTTAATAAAATTCAAAAAGTAAATGTGTACACCTACATAGTCACATATACGCAACGTTTGTTCTTGTTAAAAAAAAAATGCACTCTGTAAATTCAATAATTTGGTGATTTTTTCATACAATTTAAAAGGTGTGTCATCAACTTCTTCCTTTAATTATGACATTTCAAGATTTAATGTATAGCAATCTCTTTTGTCCAGATATCTAGGTAAAAGTGGTTTCCTTGGTTAACACAAAACACTTAAACAATATTTTCGTTCACAATTTTAATTTATCTTCTTAACATTTTCGTTACTTAATAATATATTTTTATTATGATTGAACTTCTACTTAATAACATGTGTTTATTAAGCAAGGTTCACTCCACTAATGGAAAATACTAGAAAAATTACGCATATTTATTGAGTGAAGTGTCTTTACGACTGCGCTTACTCAACTAATGTTGTTCAACTCGACCGATTGGTTTAAAAAAATGTTTATTGGTTACAATATTAATATTAAAAAAGTAACATTATATTAATTCATATATAATTCGTATAGTTGACTTATTCGGGCGTTCTAACATCACTGCTTGAACAAAAGGTTTAAGGGAAAGTAGAAAAGTTGACATCTCTGCTGTAGGGTCTTCATATGGTATTGTTGCATTGTCTTATGATAGTATGAACAATATAATTGTAATATGTATCAGATTAACTTTTTGTTAACATCTAATTGAGAAAACTTATTAGTAGCAACAAATGATCATTAATAGAAATTTACTGCAACAAAAACAATTTTATAAAAGTTTGAAATAAAAATTGTACATAATATAGGTCAGTGCTCTGTTTATAAAGGCTTATTTAATCCTAAATAACTTACCCTTGGGTATTTGTATTACCATGCATTGCAATCTGCAACAATGCAAAATTGTTCCCTTTCTGAAAAGGCCTCCTATGGTATACAGATCGATTTCTCTTCAAATACTGACGAAATACCAATATTCATGTAGGGATGGGGTAATGTAGAGACCATTTCAGTTTAAACAAATTAAGATTATTTTAATTATTATTGAGACGAATAATAATTGTTGTAAAAATGGTAAAACTTCTACAAGCTGTTTTTAAATGTGCTTTTATTATTATGAAGTTATATCAGATTAATTTACATTTAGCATAGTATTAATTAAAAAAGGGCATTATTAAATTATATGATTTTTTATTTTATATGGTATAAGTCCCTATCCAACGACTCCAAGCAGAATAAGACTAACTGATAACAATAAAAAAGATTTACGTAAATTAAAATACTTCCTATAGCTTAACTGAATTAGGCAAGCTAAAACAAAGAAAGAAAAGACTTTAGGCCTACCATAGTTTTACGTAAAATTTATCTATATTCCCAACGCAAGTTAATAATGCAAATATTAGAGAAACGACACTATAAAATACAGTAGACTAAACTTACTTCCCACTTACCACGCATACATGCAGGCATAGAAAATACTAGAAATGAACTAAATTGGTACCAACGAATTTTTAAAAATGTGTTCCGTCTTTAATACAAGAAAATATATATTTGTTTAGTATTTCGTATATTATTAACAACATTTTGTTGGTTAGAATTTAATTTCAATCATTAATTTTTTTTGGAGCACAAACATTATATTGTATTTGGAGCCAAACAAATATTTATTTATACATTTCCAAAAAATTCCTTACTACGATTTCAGAAAATTCTTACTGTCAGATATTTTACATTCTATTTCATTAAGAAATAAGTAGGCCTAATAGTAATTCAATTAAGCAACTTTTAGAAGAGGGATGCATTTACTTAAACTTGAACCATTTCATCAAAACACTCCTAAAAAAATACAGATAGCCTATGCCTAGAAATATAAATATCAGTGCATTTTCTCAGATTTGGTTCCATTTTAGGCATCATGAAGAAATGGTATCACTCCGGTTAAGATTACGTTGTTTTTGAATGTTTGATATCAATTAATGTTTTCTTGTGCTGAGTTTGCGAAAATTTACTTACTGATAAACTTACTGATTTACTTACCCACCTGATATGTTTGCAAACGACAATATTTTGTACTATTGAGTGCTGTTAAACATACTGTGACTAAAGACTAAACTATACATGTTTAAACTTCAGGCTATTTTTGTATGCTTGCAATTCTGTTATACAAACCAATTTAATTGATGTTACCAACTTATACAAAGTGGAAACATACTGAGACTAGATAGGCCTACTGTAAGTTAGAACTTCAGGCTTTTTAAATTTTCATCTATTCAAAATATATCCATACAACGAATACATTTGAAGCATTATTATACCAATGAATACTTAAATTAAACATTTAAGTATTCATTGATTATACGCTTCAGATTGATTCAATGTATCGAATCGTGAACATTGGTGTATATCGAATTTTTGTAGTTTGTAGTTTAATGTAAAGTACGGTAAACATTAATTATTTATGTATTATATAATTTTATAAAGTGAAAATTGTGTGTTCCTGTTAAGGAGGGTAAGTTAAATTGCTCTTCATTGTTTCGTTGGAATTGTTGATTTCAACAAACCTCCGGCGAACCATAGATAACCCACGAACATTGAGTATAAATTTTGCAGTGAAGTTGTAAACATTAATTTGTGAATAATATTTCACAAATAGACAAATTGTTTAGCTGTCTTGTATTAGGAACATAATTATAAACTGGTGTTTTCAGATTTTTTTAAAAATTGGCATATATTTGTATACACTCTGTTTAAAAATAAACTATCAAAACTTTTGAATATTTAAAACAAACAAAAATTACGTCGTTTTATGTAGGCCTAAAGTGGGATTTTGTTCCAATACTGGAAATTTTTTGCTTCCTGAGCTGCTAATAACTTTTAAAATTGTACATCAATAAATTTGCTAGTTGCATATATGAACTCTTTGGACCCTTTTCTATAAAAAAAGCTACTGAACACTTTTTTGGATTGGGATAAATTTACTAATTAATACATTTAGTGAATTTTTGAAAAAAAAATGCTTGCAAAACGCAAAATAAATCCGCGTGAATTGACAAGGCCAGTTTTGCCACTACCATCAGGGTTAACTAATTTAATAATTATTACAATTAAAAGAGATTTACATATTATCTTATTTGATTTATAACTTTCGTTTTCCTGTTGTGGAAGGATGCTTTTTCAACTTGCTCTTCTCCCGTTGGCAAGAAGACAGCAAAGATATTATTTTATTTGTACACTGGTCCGCAGATACATCCATCTCGGCGGATATTTCTCGCCAGCATCTGCTTTCATATTTAAAAAAAAAAAATAATCCTTATGCAGAGGATCCAAAAGAATAATTTGGTTGTTGTTGGAATGTATTTATTTTATTAAATTCGTTTCAGAAAAATCTATATTTAATCACTGGAAAATTAATATCTTGAAAAACAATAATCTCATGCGCTCTAAAAACAACCAAGATTTCACTCTACCGTTCAAATATGAACGGCGAATATTCAAAGTGTTTGTTGATAAACCCGTCAGCAGATGTTCACTGCGAGCGTACCTCGCGCCTCGTACAAATATGACAAATTCAATGCACAAGAGTGGCGCGCGTGCAGCGCAGCGTGCAATTTTGTAACACCTTTATGTTATACATGTATTTTATTACGTAATGCTAAGTTGTAGAAATAGGAGAGTCCGGTAATCGTGTTTATTAACGTTCGCATGCGCAGTCCGATTTAATTAAAAAGATACGTCTGAGTTAACAAGATGTGATTTGAGTTTAAGTTTAAAGTGTTTTATTTTCTATTCATAATTAATTACATTTAATTCTGTAAGTTACATTTTTTGACCTTTAGAAATAGAATTGAAAATTACAATTACGTAGGCATTTTCTTGCGAATACGTCACTACTTCTGCCGCAAATGGCTAGGTGTTCTAATGTAAACTTTCGCCCTGAAATTTAAGCAAAAATAAACGGTATCTTAGGTTGTAATATAATTTGAGATACAGTACTTGCAAAACTTGACTTACCGCGTCATCGATAGTAATGTCGTGACTTTATAAGGGTTACGTTTGCACAGTGATGAAGATATTGTTTTTTCTTTTGATGAAATACACTAAACTGATATTGTGGTCGATATTGTCAACTATTGTAATAATTCATCTAGTTTTACTTGCCGCATCGTTTGGCAAACTTGAACTGTTTGAAAATAAATAGACTATGTATTATATTCTATAGATAAATATCAATCCCGTAAGTATGTGCAAATTACGCTGTGTTACTGGATATAATATACGGAAAAACTCGGTTGTGAAATTTAAGCCTAATGCGCCAAATGAATTTATAATTCATTCATTATTACAACTTATATTTTTTTATTGTTAATTGTTTAGTGAATGTGGTAGAGGGTGCTAAAGTGGAGGGTATATTTGGAAAGAATTGTTTGACTTTGAAGATTTATGACGGTCTGCTGTCAAGGGTTCTAAGAAGTCTTGCTTACCTGTTATTCTGTAGTCCACAGAAGTCAACTTTTTCATTTAACGCGCATATTTGTAAATTGTTAACACTATATTATAAGAACAAATTCTGTGTTATCTAGTAAATTAATAATTCAGGTTCATGTATTGCCGTGCATATCTACCTAAAGTTAATGTCTAACATTTCTTTGACAACAAATTCTACATAAGTAAATTTTGTCAACAAAATACTGCCAATAAAAAATAACAGACAGACGTGGGACTGCCGTCAGAAGTAAAAACATTTTAGCTTCATATAGTTAACTTTATTTTCAGGTTATGAAGAAGTTTTTTTTAAAAATCTATGTATTAATGATATAATATAGCCTTGAAAATTTGCGGAGATGCGACGGAGCCTTAACTAATTGCGGAGATGCGATGGAGAACTAAACAAATGCGGAGGATCGACGGAAACTTAAATAATTGCGGATATGCGACTGTGTCTTAAATAATTGCGGAGATGCGACGTACCCTTCAATATTTGTGTAGATGCGATCGAGTCTTAAATAATTGTGGATATACGACGGAGCTTTAAATAATTGTGGAGATCCGATAGATAGAGCTATACATATTTATAAATACTGAACCTTAGTTTTGCGTTTACTGTTCGCAGTCCTTTCTTTGGACACCGTTTAAGTGATGACGCGCGATTCGCCTATTGTTCAGGCATTGTCGAATTACAATTCTTTACGAAAAATGTGTTAATTGTTTGTAGTAATTGACGAGCATTGTATAAATGCCATTTTTCTTAAAGAATTTTGATTCAACAATGCCAACGGTCATCACTTAAACGGTGACCAAAGAAAGGACTGAGAGCAGTAAACGCAAAACTAAGGTATTTATAAATATCATTTCCAGTGCAGTTAGGCAAACACAAACATATCACAGCTTTAAATTATTGCGGAGATGCGATGGAGCCTTAAACAAAGTGCGTCCGCGAGTTGACGGTGACGACGACGGCAACGTGAGTTCAATCATTCTTTTCCATGCAAAAAGTGCCCAACGCGCCTAAAGAAGTTTACACTTCAAAAATGACATATAAAGACAGAAAAAGTATAGAATATTTATTTATAATCCATTAAATAGTTTTAATTGGATGCCTTTAACACAACATTCTGGATGACATTATAAAGGGTTTACATATTATATCAATGAAACGGTACATAAAAAGCTTTTTACATAAGGCGAATCCGCTTTGTAAATTAAGTACGATCCATACATCGGAATATGCCGCTGTAAGCAAGAACTTTAAAATAAAAAATAAAAATATAAAATAATGCTATGATTAAATTTATAAACATTAAATAACAAATCGTGTATTTACGGCCTAGCCTATTTTCAAAATAAATCCTAACTATAGGCTACCATTCTGCCGCTGTACGCAAACTTCGTTAAACATGAATTGCGTGCTATTTAAGGATTACTGATTGAAACACTAAATAACACTTTATGTACTTCTATAGCTCCTTTGCTAAATAAAATCTAACCACACCACGAAGTTTGTCGCTATAAGCAGGCTTCGTCAAACGTGCATAAAGAGCTACGGTTTACTGTTGAAAAATATGTATGATTGGGGCGTAGCTCATTCTCGAAATAGACCCAAACTACGAAGTTTACTTCTGTACATCATAAAGGAAATTGGTTACCAAAGACTGTCGAAAGGATATGGTTAGGGTAGAATCAGGTATAAATAAACGGCAACGTCGCAGGACGCAACTGTACCTGGTTTTGGTTAGTGATATACCTGCATAGAAGCAATAGTACATGAGTTTGGTTAATTATATACAGTAGACGCAATAATGATGGGGTTTTGAACGGATTCAACAATGATAGAGATTTAAACTTTTACATTCACTTTTTATTGTGACGTATATATAAAAAACTAAAGTAAGAACCATGATTTTCACTTATAATAACCCATATATACTATAGTAATAATATCATTTACTCCACTATTACTTGTGGACGCAACACGACTGTTTTTTGTATAGACGCAATAATGATAAAAAAGTGTAAATATATATATATATATAAGGCCTATAAATTAAATGAGTATTACATTA
>JAGFPH010016901.1:0-18528 GCA_018207615.1 Philaenus spumarius
CAAATAGGACAATATCTACGGCAGGAAGTGATAATCACGGGAATAACCAGGTACTTCTAAATACATACTTAGCGGAAAACCGGAAAGGTCTAGCAATACATGTGAAAGGCCATCTCGGGAACATTTCCACACAAATGTTGTTAGACACTGGATGTAACATCTCATGCGTTAATGAAAAATTACAAAGATTTACTACACGACTACCATCTGACAATATAATTTTAACATCGGCAAATGAAACTCCAATGACGGTTATGGGAATGGCCACAGCATTATTACAAATACAAGGTGTGCAATACATACAAACGGTATATTTAGTGAAAAACTTAGCATGTGATATAATATTAGGGAATGATTTCTTGATGACAAACAATGCCATCATAAACTATAAAACAAATACGGTTCAAATTCGAGGGCAATCCTTACGACTACACGGGTCATGTCTGGAAAAGCGGAAAACGGCAAATCCGATTCACACCACAACACAGAACATCGTCTCACAAGGGAAAATAACATTAAAACCACATGACACTATACACGTCAAACCACAACTAAATGCCCATACTCAGGACGGACGGAGATGCCACTTTAAATCAACGAAGAAAATAATGGATCGGCAAGGCTTACACACACAAGCAATGGCGGCGAACACACCGGTACAGCTAACAATAGTAAAGCCAAAATCGACCTTGAGTAGAATTTCACCAACAACAAATTTAGGGCAAATTACTCGGACAAAGTGGACAAATCACATGATACTTAACACGGGAAACCAATCACTACAGAATGCTGACAAGACACAACTCCGAGCATCAAGGTTACACAACTTGAATGAAGGTTTACTACACTACACACGATTCGTAAACAGACAGACTCAGCATCTCTTAGCGACACCGACGTCATTCTTAACACACATTTCATAGCGGCCAGGATAGCGGTATAGTTACGAAACTAAGTGATAGTTAATAACATATAATAAGGGTTATGATTAAGGTATAAAATATGTTTTAAAAATGGTGTGATTTATTTCAGATTTTAGTCTCATAATTTTGTGGAAAATAAATATTTATTACTGGTACACAAGGCAGAGCAACCTCAATATCGGTTACGTATTACGGTACTAATACTAATTAATAATACAGCTACCAAAATGTAACATAATGAATGCTTATACATGACATTTGCTCAGTTCCAGCCGAAGGCAGCTTGAAACAAACGACAAGACAGACGAATATGTTTAATACACTGCAATAATATTTAAACAGAGTATGTTCCAGAATATTAGATATACAATGGCGGCTGGTCTAAGATACGTCCTACTGGCAGCAACGGTAGTCACCAACAGGGGAACGAACAACTAAGGGACTGCCACACGAAATCGAGGGATGTTTCCTACAACGACAGAGGACATCGGGGTCGATGTCAAAAGGATGCGGCGGTCACCCTTCCCTGAAAAGGGTCAAATGTAATGGATAACGTCAGTAGGATGTGGCACATTAAGATTAAATTATTATATTCATAAACTGTTACATTGTTAAATTAGTATATTGTTGATATCAGGACATAATTGTAAATGTGTTAAATTATTTATTTAGGATAAAAATGTATGTATTAGATATTACTTCCCCCAAGTGTAAGACAATGTCGGGGACGACATTTTTCAAGGCGGAAGTGTTGTTAGGAATAATTGCATAAGCAAAGGCTTAATATTAGAATTGGATTTATTATTATTATTATTATTATTATTATTACTATTAGGAAGCAATGTAAAGCTTATAAGTCCCAAGAAGAGAACCTAAAGTAGAAGCTATTGCGAAATGTATATAAAAGTGTAGCAATAGCTGAGACAAGCAAAATTCTATGTTCAGTAACCTGGATAGTTATAGATACTCTTGACTGACCTAAAAAGGGGGTTAGTCTTTTAGAGACACCACGGGGCAGCGGAAGCTCTGCCCGTTGATATGCTGCTCTTGGGAGACCTTTGCCTTGAAGGGACACGGCGACAAGGTGAGCAAATAGTATATGTATAATCATTCAATACGGTTACATAAAGGTGTAATTTGGGAGTACAGCCAACTAAGTTATATATCATTGTGTTTAAAGATTCCGTTGCTTAGAGTGCTCTGTCTTGGGACTTAATTAGTTGGAAATGATTATAGGATTAATAAGATTGTAGAGTTTGATCTTTGTATGTTTAAATTATAGTAATAAGTAATTTAGAGATTAAAGTAATTAAATAACACCACTGAACCACCATCGATGCTGTAGCTTAATTTGTGAACCCTGGGCTTATGATACTATTCCAAATATAACAGTTCACCAAAGACTGACACCATTTTGAATTACATATAAAGAAAACTGAAACTAAATTTATTATTCTAACAGGGTTCGTTTTACCATAAAGTACTTCTGGAAAGGAGAAAACTCAAATTAAGAAAGCATAATGGTTGGCAATAAAATTTTAATCTATCATTTTATCTTTAAAGAAACACACACAAATTGGTTAAGTTAAATTGGCAAGTCATTATCCCAAATTATTGCAATCAGACACTCATTCATACACATAAATTGTTAATCATTTTATCTTAAACCTATGACAACTTATATTCATAAAATATTCGATTGCAGACTTATTTAAATTTAACTTATTACTTACGAAATTTCTCTTTATAGTGCACTTTTTAAGAAAATGAATTTATGAAAGAAATGAATTTACTTTATCACATTTTACAATTTGTAGAATTTTAATTTAAATGATTTTATATTCGATGAACTGTTTAGCCTCATAAATCGTTGAACCTATTCCATGATGTACGGATCTAACACACTCCGAAAAAACACTGTTCGTTCTTTATATAAGTCACTGAGTTAACCCGCCATTACTAGTCCTTTGTAAAAACCACGCCAGTTTTTTAGAAATTTGTATAAGTCTTTATCTTTACTTACGGACGTCCGAATTTCACCATTTTACATTCAAACATGACTACACTGTTTCTATTTTACTTTATAAATGTTTAGTATTCATTTCTAATAGAAATACCGCACTTCTCAATATTTCAGGAACGATATACTTAACACATAATAAACAGGTCTGCTCAGCAGAACGTCTCAGATGCTAGTGAGAAATGTACATGGCTTCCGCTTGCCAGCTCTTTCAATGATCATGTCATGTCACGTGGTCTCTCTCCACCAATCATGATTCTCATGTTATGTTAACTGCGCACAATCTCTGAAAGTTGTTTCCGTTTCGAGGCTGAAAACTTGTTTCCTTCTAAATGTACATCCGTTGTAGAGGCTATGTTATGACAACGTCTTTGCTTTATTTCAACAAAACATATTTAAATTCTGTGTAACTTCTATTTATGTCCTATTGTATTGCAAATTACTTTTTTATGATTAAAAAATATTGAAATTAAATTTGTCTGCAATCCCCCTTTGAATTTCTATGTTTATTATTTTTTATGAAATACTGTCTTTTTTAAAATAGGCTAAATGTCCAAAATTTACCTTACGACCCCCTTTACGTTATACCCTTATTTAAGTGTTTAAAATCCCTGAAACTCACATATATTACAAATTTTGTTAAGAGATATGCACTGTCATTTCCCTGGAAAGTATAACAGCTAGTCTTATATAAAAAAAAGAGGATGTTTGTAGTAATTTTCCCATAAAAATCCATAAAATAACGGAAAAACCAATTTTTCTCAAAAACGGCTCAAACGATTTTGATTAACATTTTATAGTTTATAGTACTTTAGGTCCCTAATAAACTATAAAATTTTAATCAAAATCGTTACAGCCGTTTTTGAGAAAAGTAGATTTTTCTGTAATTTTAAGGGGTTTTATGGGAAAATTACCCTTAAAAATCAAAAATTCACAAAAATGAAAAAACGCCTGGAGGTACCGTGGATTAGTACCTCCATACCAAATTTCATCGAAATCGGACGACTGGTTTAGGCTCTAGGTCTGATAACATCCACACACACACAGACATCACTCCGAAACCCACTTTTTTAGGTTCAGGGGGGCCCAAAACGGATATTTCCACCAAAAACTCAAACTCGAAAATTTTGACGAATACAATACTTTCTCCATATACTATGGTATAGGGGGAGAAAGTAAAAAATTGTAAGAATCACATATTGCAAATGTGAAAGGGTTTAATGAAACTTATAAGTTGTAACTGTGTTAATCAACATATATGCACATTTTGTACTAAGTAAGTAGTCATGCAATAACAAAATCTATTTATTTGTTTAGAATATGAAGCACCATCCTTACCACCGACACAGAGAAGTGCACAATATTATCAAGTGATTGCCTTCAGACAAAACTCTACATTGAAAACCCCCATGCCTCCAGTCCACGCAGCTCACAGACGTACTTTCAGTCTCCTCAAGTGGGTAACCGGAGCTCAAGACAGTGTCAGACTTTGCGGACCTATTGCAGGGATACAGTTCCGTTCTAAATTCGACAACACCACGCGACCCGTTCCTCCTCCTGTGGGATTTGTTTACCCGGGACAGGTTAACTATCCTAGTGCTCCGTATCCGGTGTATCCGAGCCCTCCAGTCCAACAGGGATACCCTAATGCACCGGTCCCACCTTCATATAATACAGGAGTACAACAGAATCCTAATGCCCCTCCTGCTCCTGGTTGGGTACACAATGGTCCCCCAGCTTCAGGAAATCAAGGACATTCTTGGGCATCTTCAGGAACATATGCGTCCAATGGGCAACAGCAGAAAAAGAACTACGGATTGGCTTTAAGACCTGAAGGTTTCATCGTACTTACGGTGCTCATAACCTCTCTGTTAGGAGGTTATGTTAGATATTAAATCTTTAACATGAAAAAACTATACTTTATATTATTAAACTTTATATTTTGTTTCTATTTCTTACACTAGGTCGTATTGTATTATCATTCATTGTAAACATTTAATGTAAATAAATACAATTTAAAAACAATGCGTTTAGATATATCTAACCTAAACATTTTTCTTAGAGTCTGTTTTCTTATAACAATTAGATTGAATAAGCCTGTAAGTGAACACTACAAAAAAAGCCAACGCCAGCAGCTGGATTCGAACTTTCAAGCCCTAGCATATAATATAGATTCTTTGCCAACTGAGCTACCGTTGCCCCTTTAAACCTAAAGAACATTACCAGCAGTCCAAGAGACCACTATGTGAAATGCCAAGTCAAAAAAAGTCTAGCTACAATATTTTATAGAATATAGAGATATATTTTTTTAAATAACTTTCGTAATCTCTGCAAAAATGCCTAGGAAAGGTGTGTTTTTCAGTATTTTTTCAAGCACCATTAAAATTTTGTTTGTTTGTTATTATTTCATTTTTAAGTTTTTATTGTCATCTAAAAGTATAATTTGATTTTCCGCAGCAAAAACTAGCATTAACCCTAGAACTGTCGTAGTCAAATTTTCATATTTTCAAAAATTCGCCAAATATAGTAATTATAAACCAATCCAAAAGTGTTCCATAGCTTTTTTGTAGAGAAAGGAACAAAGAATTCATAAATGCCAGTAAAAAATTGATTGATGTAAAATTTACAAAGTTATTAGCTCAAGAAACAAAAAAAATATCCTGTAACGAAAGGAAAAAGTCCACCTTTAGGCCTACTTAAAAAGCAGTCAAAAATTTTTGTAATATTTTTCAAAATGTAAAAAGTTTTGTAATTTAGTTCTAAACAGAACTGTATAAAGATATTTATCAATTTCAAATTTCTTATTTTGAAAACATCAGTTTTTATGTTCCTACTACAAGATTGCTAACAAAACTAGGCCTAGTTTGAATAATAACTTAGGAATATATCTTTTGCCCAAAAATGTAATACAATTATAAGAAAGTGTAGAGAATAAATCATAGAATTTATCTGTATACTTGTAAATTCTCATTTTGTAAACTATTTCACATTGTATTACTTGTTCCACAAAATTAGAATAAACTGTCCAAAGTTCACGCGGATAAAGGGAATACAAAATGACCGTTGGAACAGCGTGGAAACATTCTTGCTTTGCGATCTCAAGCGGTGGTTTGAATTCTACAAAAGTCTGTATTTCCCACTGCTGTTTGAATAACATCTAACCAGTAAAGTCTCTAGTTTACTTTACACCAAACGAAAGATCGAAGTTGTCCCTACAAAACGATATCAATAGAAAGACAACCAATTGTAAGCGATATCTCGAATGCAAAATGTGCTGTTTCATTGGTTGAAAACTGTCCAATTGCAAGGGTTTACAGAAAAATCAGAAATCTTTATATTTTCAAAACTATAAAAGTGACGTCTGATTGGAAGGCAGTTTTAGAAAGTTCAAATCTTGACGAATCCAATGGCATCTTTATATTATTGGTCAAAATATTTCTGTCGAGCGATATAGAGCTTTAGAGAAGTGACAAAGTTGAGTAATTTCTTTGTGATTTCACAAGCGGCAATAGGTTTACAGAAAACTACAATTTTAAAACGATGCTTACATATGTAAATATACGTTTTAGAAAAAATGTGTAAAGACAAAAGTTAAACTTTAAATCATTTCCTTTCCAACGGATTTTGTTTTATTGCGATTGGTTGATTTTTAGTGGGTGAAATATTCAATACAAGTAGAGTTGTTAAAGTAGACCTATTCCAAATGCCACTCCTCCACGAGCGCTCAAATTGCAGTCTGACAGTTAATACCAATTTTCAAAAATGATAAAATAATATTTCAAAAGTTATTATGAAAACAATGTAAGTAATAAAATTGTACAGAAATAAACTTTGTGTTCATTTCTCTAAAATCCTTTCATCGTGGGTATTAAATATAATTGGGAGTTTCGGTCTCGAGACATGTTAAGCATTGTTGACAATATTTCTAACTGTTAACAGCTGTTCCTAGTCCTTGTGCTTTAGAATAAGTTGTAATACCATACAAACAGAAAAAAGAGGATAATTATAAACTATAATAAACCAGATATCACAAAACCAAATTGTTTTATTTAAATTAATTACGTTACTTATTTTACTGGTTTCATCTGCCAAAGGCCGTCATTAAGGTAATGACAATTCTCGATTCCAACTCCTTTATTCACTTTTGCTCTGGAACAAAATATGTATAAATTAACTTTAAATAACCAAGAAAGAGGTTACTAAGGCATTAGTTACTTATGATTACTTATTATATTGTTCAGTATTTATTAATGGTATTTCATTTACAAACCTCAATATTTTATACTCATGATTATTAATTTACTTCTTTCAAAATGCAATTGTTTACGAGCTACATTTAATTAAATAGAACATTTTACAATTTATTTAAAAAAACTGTTGTCAAAATTTATTTTTTTTTAACTTACAAATAAATTAAAGTTAAGGGTCTTCTATACCTTGCGTAAAACAGCAAAAATATGCAGTTCGTACTATCATGTTTCGGACGCCGTTTTTCAACCTAAAAAGTTGTGAAACATCTTAAATTGTTCTTAAAGGCTATGTGCTTTTGTCTTATATATATCTCATAATTGAAAGATATTGACGGCAACTCCTTTTAATCAGCAATTTAACTGAGTAAAAATTGATTATTTTCAATGCATTTTTTGGGAGTTTTAAGCAATAATTTCCATATTTTAAGCTAACACGTAAAAAATGTAAAGCCTTTTTTATAACTTAAAGTAGTTTCCCAGATTATTAATTTATAAATAGAATCCGAAACACGTTATTAAGAATGCATGTTTCAACGATTTTGCTGCTTGAGTCAGACCTTTTGTATTATAATCACACTGTACACTCGGGAGTTTTCTTCAAGGTAAAGAAGAGCCTTAACTGAATTGATTTCGATAAAGAATTCATAGCTTGAGAGGATTTCTCAACAAGTAAATTTATAATAAAAACTTTTGTGTTAGATTGAACAGAAAAAGAAAAAAAACAGTAGTTTGCTGTGTAAATCCTGAAAACATTTCCGCTCCTTACCCAACGCAATGGTATGGGTGATGTTTAGCGGACGAATTGTGAAAGACGAAGCAGTCTTGGGCCTGTTATACACTCTCCTCCTCGCGGCATCGTATTTATGATTCACCATCTTTCCCATGTGTTGTTTCTTCCCCCTGCTACTGTATTTTGTTTATTGTTTTTAGTCAGTGTAAAGCTTACGGTATCTAATTTCTTTAATTGTCCGAAGTCTGCCAGGTCCCAGTTACCTCGGTTAATCAAACAATCGGAGGTTCTACTGTATTTGAGGAGTTATTATCATACAGTGCATAAACCATTTTAAATTAGTTTCTACGGATTTGTTAAGTTTAAGGATATATTTGCCCATACATAGTATAGTTTGCATATTACTAAAACAACTGGAACATTTAGTTTTTAACTTACATATCTTCTGTAGATAACGATGTCGTTCCCACGGCCAATGCATGTTGCTTTCCTTCAGCCATGACAGCCTGCAGTTATAGTTAAGATAATAGCACAGAAAAAAATGCATACAAATTGTATAACAAATTATATTTATTTGTGGGAATCGGTACTTATGTATTATATGGAGGCCACTCATTTTAAACGTTGCTAGGTTAGGTATTATAATATAAGTTATGTTTAGAAATTAAAACTCTTTTTTAGTAAGCTATAAAATGTTACAAACTTATATTTGTTTACATACTAGAAACATACTAAGACTAGAGAGTGTAAGTTAGAACCCTTCAGGCTATTTTTTTTATCAACTTTTAAAATTAGTGGCCTCCGTATATAATACGTTAAATACCTGGTAGCCTAACTGGATTGTTTTTAATCATATACTACCTTAGTTTTATTTTATGGGACAATCCTTGTTTTTCTATCATTTATTACATGAAAAACATGGTTTGTCCGACAGAATAAAACTAAGAGAATATATGTATTGTATAGTATATTATATCAAATAAACATGTATTTACAATCATATATAAATAAAACACAATGGCCAAGAACAGTTAATATAAACGTAAAGAATTTTCTCTCTCTCGCATGAAATTTACCTGAATTTTCAATGACACAACCGAAAAGAGTATACGAAGCTCATATAATTCTCTTGTGCAATATATTACCTCACGTCATAAACTGTTCCTACCCAATTATTAAATACACTAAATACAATATGTTTACACCAGATTATTTACAAATATTTAACTCAAGCAAAAAGGGCTAAACAGATGACAGCTGCACCACTACCAGCATTGTAACTAGAAATATATGAGTCCAGAAAACCTTCTTAAAAAAGGTCAGTAAACTTGTTTACACTTTAAAGTTTTATCATGAAGGTAGCAACACTGACACGTTGATCAAACTGTTAAACCATTGAAAAATCTATGCCAATTAGCTCCAGAGGTAAGGGACTTATATTTTTTTTTATTGATTATGAATAAGTATAGTTTAATCTGATTTAGGGCTGCCATTCTGGTTGGAATGTACTAAACAAGTTTATGAGTGTATCAGTTTTCCTGTACCAATACAAAACTTTTGACGTCAGCTTATCAAACGCCATGCAATAAGTCCAGCGCTAAGTGATGTATAATTTTTGTGCTTCTAATGTGTATACGAGGGCGTACCCAAAAGTAACTGCAGTTGCGCTGCCATGGACAGGGCTTGTGTAGTACGCATTCCTGCCGCTAGGCATGTATAGTGCCGCTCGTCACCAGTTCAGTGAGACCAGTGTCATCGATCCAGCTTATTTTGTTCGTATGTAGTCATAGTTTTTACTGGTACTGTTTTGTTCTCTTTTCGTTTTTTATGACGGGGAGCTTAGGTGAACAATGTTCGGCTGTGAAATTTTGCACCAACACTCATCACCCGTAATGACCTTCGACAGGAAATCCGGATCAGTTTCAAGCTGTAATTTCAAAGCACGACATGTTCCAACTCGACGTTCTTTTTGATTGACAGTCGGAACCCGAGGTACAAACTTGGCAGCAACCCTTTTCATTTCCAAATCTTCAGTTAAAATTCGCTAACCGAACTCCAAGACACCCCACTCATCTCTGTCAATTGAACATTGGTCAGTCGACGGTCTGCGAGTACAAGTTCTCAAATTTTCTCAACGTTTTCATCTGTTCCGGCAATTGATGGACGTCCAGAACGAGGTTTGTCCTCAATCTACATGTTGCCATTTTTAAACCGAGCAAACCACTGGTACAGTTGAGTTTTTCCCACAGCATCATCTTTATAAGCTGCTTTCAACATTAAAACAGTGTCAGAAGCGTTTTTACTGAGCAGCAAGCAAAATTTCACAGCCGCACATTGTACACTTAAACTCGCCATCATAAAAAATGAAAAGAGAACAAAACAGCAAAGTGAAAACTATGACTACAGAGGGAACAAAACAAGCCAGGTCGACGACACTGGTCTCACTGAATTGGCGACGAGCTGTACTGTACATGCCTAGCGGCAGGAATATGTACTACACAACTCCTGCCTACGGCAGCGCAATTCCAGTTTCTTTTCGGTACCTCCCTCGTATGATGACCTCAAAGTTAGAAAATATTTCAATATGTAATTACAGTCGCAAAATCTGTTGTAAACAATACAATAAAATGAAGTTACACAATGGATTAGGCTCAGAGGCCATCCCGACAGCTCCAAAGTTGAAGAGGGCCAAGGATGGACAAAAGCACAGGCCTAGAGTCACAATATCCTACATTTTATTTTATTTTCCTGTATCATCACACGTAGGCCTAACACACTGCTGCAAACCATTTTTAGCGCCTTTAATAAATTAATAACACACATCGAGATAGTGCTAATTTATACAAATATATACAGTTTAGAAGAAAAGGATACAACTATCGTTCCTTTTGGCACTTGCGTCATAATGGCACCAGGTGATGTGAGACCAGGACACATTATGTTGGCACCACTCAGTACGAAGCGTATGGCACCTTTATCTACCTGCTCCCATGGCAAAAAGAATGGATCTGTAAAAAAAAAAGTAAATAAAACGGGTTAGAATGTTTATACTTGTTTCTAAAAAGATAGAGTAGGCAAAGAGTCTGTGAAGAGGTACAGTGTAGATTTATTTAACGCAGTGTAGCTGATAAATAAATAGGCTTCGCTCGCAGATGTGATAAATATTGGGCCTTACTATTTACAAAATAATTAAAAAAAATGAGTTTGGATCCGAGATCCATGGCCCAAAAACGCAAAGTAAGTTTCACCCATATTGATCTATGTACCCTTTCATCCCTACGTAAATTATTAGCTATGCACCAATAAATGCTAAAATCCCGTTTTCCATCAGTTTGTTACTCATAACTCCCGAACGAACATAAAAATTACAAATTAGGGTTTGAGGTGTATTTAACATCTATGAGTACATTTCATATTATTGCTTACTGTTTTGATATATATTTAACTGTTAAACCAGCGTATACAGTATATTAAAACACAGCCGATATTGTCAAAGTGTTAAGCTTTTGATCCAAATCATTGTTTTATTTACAATGGTCGTGTGTCATGTCCGATCGCAAAAACCCTAATTTTGTAAATAAGTTTTACATTTTTCAATTGGAATGCTAAATATTTCCGGGTTAAAAAGTAGTAAAGATTATCTCTGAAATATCCTCTACATGCAAATGAAACTTTCGTGAAAATTGGTTCAGCCATTCCGAAGATTAGCCTGGAAAAACAACAGCCAGACAGAAAGACAGACAAAAAGTTTAAAAAATGCATGTTTAGATTTTGGTAAAGTGTCCATAAACATATAAGCTTGGAAATAGTATATTTCATTACTAGTACCGAAAGTGGCACTTTCCGGTGCGCGCCCAAGTTTCACGTACGAGGCGAAGCCGAGTACGGGAATAATTGGAGCAAGTGCCGGAAAATCACTTTCGGTACAAGTTATGAACGGTACTTTTCATCACGACGCAAAAATACATACAATGCTGAAGAAGAAACCTCAGTAAAATGCAAACTATTATATTTCTCAATTAACATTTTTTTATAATAACAAATTTACTATAATAAGCCTACATAACAACGTAACAATTAGAAGTTCAAGGTTATGTTTATTGTGCAGTTGGTATTGTTGGTGACATTCACTCCTTCATTACAAATTAAAAACATTAAATTAACGTTAAATTAACATTAACAAATTAAGAACAGCTGATATAAATTGTAAGAATAAACGGCAAAGCGACGTCAGAGCGTGTAGCGGGCAAATGGAAAACTAATTGAGAGCAAGGGAAAACAAATTTAGAGCAAGGGAAAATCAGCTGATCGTTTTTCCCTTGCTCTAAATTAGAGCTTGGGAAACGATCGTTTTCGTTGCTACCAGCTGACATCGAAAGTAGCTACTTTCGGTACGGAGTGATGAAAAAAATATTTATTTCGAAATCACAGACACTTCAATTTTATTTATATGTATAGATGGTTGCGTGTTATGTCCGTTCGCTAAAACCCTAATTTTGTCCATAAGTTTTATATTTTCTATTTTTAAATAGGAATCCTAAATATTTTGGGGTTAAAAAGTGGCCTAGATTGATCTCTAAAAAGTCCTCTACATGCAAATTAAAGTTTTGTCAAAATTGGTTCAGCCATTCCAGAGATTAGTCCAGGCAGGCAATAAAATTTAAAATGCATGTTTAGGCTAGTTTTTGGTAAAGTGTGAATAACTATATGAGCTTAGAAAAAAGTATTCATTTTTAGTGTTTCTCGAGATGGAGTTTCATTACCGGAACGCTGAAGGAACATTCTCACGTACTTTTACAGTTTTGATTTTATACTTGTGCACACTTAATACTTTTATACTTATAGTTTATAGTTTTATACTTTAAACACTAGTCATAAGTCTTACTTCAACCGAACACTCATAGCCCAGTCGGTATAGGTTACAACTACCAGTAATTTGCAATACGGCTGATTTTTTTTATAAGTACCTTAAAGTATGTACATTAACATAAAAAAAGTTTACCAGTCTATCGATTTCCCAAAGTCGAAAAAAAAATCGATTATCATTTTTTTTCTATTATCCTTAATATTTCGAGCTGGGATGAAGATAGAGACAAATAAAAAATACCACCGTGTAGGGGAGGTATTTTTCAACAAAAAAGTTCATATGTATTTATTTTGTCCGAGCAATGGTTTGTCTGGAAAAAATTCGATAATGCAGGTATGTATTTTGCAGCAGGGGAAATCACTAAAAGGGGACATCTTATTCATATATGAAGCGTTGGCTCATTCTAAATATAAGCGTTGGTAAACTTTTTTTTTATGTTAATCTACATACTTTAATGTACTTATTAAAAAAAATCAGCCATATTGTAAATTACTGGAACTTTTGGTCTAAAATTACCCCTACCGACTGGCCTATCACTTGTAGCTGCCATTTTAACTTAATCAACACTAAACAAACTGCAGACTGAACATGTGATCTTAACAGAACTTCCAAAATCGCCCTTGTTGAGTAAATAAAAGCTGCTGATCAAATGATTATCCTTTACAATCAGCTGATAACATACACTGTTGCCAAGAAAGGGACTTTGTGGCAACCCTGTAGACAATATCCATTAGGGTCGGTTCATGTCAACTCAACACAGAGTAAAAACCTCACCATCTCAGAATTTGAAGAAATTTATTATGATGGTAGTTTTCATAAAGACTAAGAAAATGCAATATTTATGACAATTTTATTGCAATATGCCAACCCGTTAGGATATTATACACTAGTAAAGTTTTCAAAAAAATGCCCAAAAACAGCCATACATACAATTGTTGAATCACTCTGGAAGCTCTTCTAATTGAGAGAGCCGGAAAAGGTGTATTTTTGTAGCATTTTTCCAGACCTTTTCTGTGATGTACAGCACAATATAGGTCAACTTAAAACATTTTTTGTCAAATCGTTGATTTAAAATTTCTCAACAGTTCATCATGGGAGAAAATTAAATTAAATGCATATATAGCTAGTGCATATGTAAACATCTTGCAAAATGTAAAAGTGGGATGACAATGGGTTCAGTGTTGTTAAAAAAATGTTTAACTAAAACACATTATATGCATTTTTGCTATGCAGTGGCCTCTCGGTAATCTGGCAGATATCGTACCAGAGCACTGCCAGATTACTGGAAATCACTAAAAATAACGTATTTAAACTGCAGTACTTAAATTTTATTGTATAAATGTAATACTGTATCATTAATTTAGTACACGCAATTTAAGTGATAACATACATTAAAAGTGCAATAAATAAAAAAATAAACTTACAATACAATACTGAATACATTCGCATCCATCAATCAATAGATTACATTATGCCATTGAAGTGGAAGGCATGAAATAATTGTCTAATTTCGTCTGGTTACTTTCTCACTATACTATAGTATAGAGAAAGTATAGTGATCGCAAAAAAAATCGATGTTGAGATTTTTGTGGAAATATCCGTTTTGGGACCCCCTGAGTCCAAAAAAGTGGTTTTTACAAAATGTCTGTCTGTATGTATGTATGTCTGTATGTATGTCTGTATGTAGACAAAGCTAGAGAGAAAACTATTCGATCGATTTCAACCAAATTTGCACCAGACATGTCCAGTACGCCTGTATAGATGCACGAAAAAGAGTTTTGAACAATTTTGAAAAACAACCCCCTTTTTGGCCAAAAAACCCCCAAAAATACAGTTATTATTTTTTTATAAAAAAACGGCTCTAACGATTTTGATAAAATTTTGCTTATTTGTAGCCTTTAATGTGCCCTACGATGTACAGAAACCCGCATCTTTCTAAAAATTCTCGTTTAGTTAATAATAATAATAATAACTGATTTTTGGGGGTTTTTTGGCCATAAAGGGGGTTGTTTTTCAAAAATTTTCAAAACCTTTTTACGTGCATCTATAAAGACCTAATTGACGTGTTTGGTGCAAATTTGTTCGAAATCGATCAAATAGTTTTCTCTCTAGCTAATAATAATAATATTTATTAGTTAATCGCCTACTTTAATAAAAGTACTAGCTGGAAGCCGATCTACGATCTGGTTATGATCCCATCAGCTAAACTCTAGCTTTGTTTTATATCCCCGATAAAGCAAATTATAAAATTATCTTTAAAGATTATTTTATTAAAATATTTTAATAAATATGTTTAATTGATATGTTTTTATTGATTGACTATTTAAAAAAAAAAAATTTTTTTTTTTTTTATTTTGAAGTATATATCAGGTATGTAAGTGATAAACATACTCAATGTACAGTATTAAACATCATGGAAACTGCTAAGTATGTTAGGTTTGTGTTTAAATATTGTAAATGTATTTAAACATTGTTGTTTGTTTATAGTTTAACGTACCCTAAATGAGTCTAAATACCATATAGGATTTTTTTAGGTTAGGCCTATAACATTTCACAACTTAATTAATAAAGGGTAAGTTTTAGAAGCTGTTGTTGTTTAACGTCTGTGTTATATGATATTTATTAGTTGCTATGGTAACTACTGATACACATTAGGGCGCCCTGAAGTTAGCCCTACGCCAGCCCTACGAAAGCCTACGCTAGCCCTACCGCTATAAACCTTTCAAAAAACATGTATCCTGTCGTTATGTTTTTCCTATATTTAATAAAATATTAGTATAAAGTAATTTTTAATATGTATGAATACAATATTTATAAAGATTAACGACTGCATGTGTAAAACTCCAATAATTAGCGTTAAATAAGCGTCACAAGTCGGAAATCTCGCGAAATAAAATACATTCTTAAAAGACTTGTATCGAACAAAATAATTGGTCAATGTTAACCAAACTCCGTAAACATATACTATAGGTAAGTGTATTAATTGTATAAATTTTTAAAGAAATTCGTCGAATGCTGCTTTGAGAAAATTAGCCTTATATATATGCTTAAAAAGTCGGAAATCTCACGAAATAAAATACATTTAAACAATACTTGTATTGAACAAAATAATTGGTCTATGTTGACCAAACTCCGTAAACATATACTATAGGTAAGTGTATTAATTACATAATTTTTTAAAGAAATTTGTCGAATGCTGCTTTGAGAAAATTAGCCTTATATATGCTTAAAAAGTCGGAAATCTCGCGAAATAAAATACATTTTAAAAAGACTTGTATTGAACAAAATAATTGGTCAATGTTAACCAAACTCCGTAAACATATACTATATGTAAGTGTATTATATATATAAATTTTTAATGAAATTCATCAATTGCTGCTTTGAGAAAATTAGCCTTGTATATGCTTCAAAAGTCGGAAATCTCGCGAAATAAAATACATTTAAAAAAGACTTGTATTGAACAAAATAATTGGTCAATGTTAACCAAACTCCGTAAACATATACTATAGGTAAGTGAATTAATTATATAAATTTTTAAAGAAATTCGTCGAATGCTGCTTTGAGAAAATTTGCCTTATATGCTTAAAAAGTCGGAAATCTCGCAAAATACAATACATTTTTAAAAGATTTGTATTGAACAAAATAATTGGTCAATGTTAACCAAACTCCGTAAAGATATACTATAGGTAAGTGTATTAATTGTATAAATTTTTAAAGAAATTCGTCGAATGCTGCTTTGAGAAAATTAGCCTTATATATATGATTAAAAAGTCGGAAATCTCGCAAAATACAATACATTTAAAAAAGAAAGACTTGTATTGAACGAAATAATTGGTCAATGTTAACCAAACTCCGTAAAGATATACTATAGGTAAGTGTATTAATTGTATACATTTTTAAAGAAATTCGTCGAATGCTGCTTTGAGAAAATTAGCCTTATATATATGCTTAAAAAGTCGGAAATCTCGCAAAATACAATACATTTTTAAAAGATTTGTATTGAACGAAATAATTGGTCAATGTTAACCAAACTCCGTTAAGATATACTATAGGTAAGTGTATTAATTGTATACATTTTTAAAGAAATTCGTCGAATGCTGCTTTGAGAAAATTAGCCTTATATATATGCTTAAAAAGTCGGAAATCTCGCGAAATAAAATACATTTAAAAAAGACTTGTATTGAACAAAATAATTGGTCTATGTTGATATAAAATTTAACGAAGAGCTAGCCTCCGAATATTTCATAACAATGTTTTTAATATCGTATATGTTCAGTGTTGTGTTAATGTGTTTTATTTAAGTGTCCTGCACCTGACGAAGCCGACTGTGATCGGCGAAACAGCTGTAGTGATATACTATAATTAAGAATTGCTCCGACTACTAATATAAGGTATTTATCTTAATAACAAAATGTATAATCTATTTTTTATGTAATACCCATAAAGATTACCCAAGACTCCAATACAGCCCGGGCATCTAGATGTATTGGGTAACCTTTTTAACATATAATGACGTACTATGACAAGTACAATGACCAGACTTAATAACAAAATGTATAATCTATTTTTTATGTAATACTAATAAAGATTACCCAAGACTCCAAGTACTAATCAGTACCAAAACTACACCCTTCTCCCACCCTCTACCCACTCTTTACCTTCCCGCCTCATTAGTATAACACTGTAATTTAGTAATGTTTTTAAATATTCTTGTGTGTACCAACAACAGAAACTCAATATCCAGGATTGTGTTTTGAAATTTAATTTTATCGGGTGTTTTTTATAGCTCTAATAACAAGTACAGAACTGAAGAGAAACTTTTACGTTTTCCATTTGAGAACCCAAGTAGTTAAGTTATATCTTCAACTTCAACCGACAGGAATTTAAAGTGGATTTTATGCGTTAAAAAAACACACAAATTGATCACCAGATTTTGTTTGGGAATTTTTTAAGATATCAAACTTATAAAACTTTATATGGATTTGGAAAATACAGAAATAATAATACATCTAGAATTTTGAGTTATCTTGAACATTTTTGAAATTGCAAAACTTTAACATGGACTTCAATAATATTGAAATGAAAGTAAATTAATTTAAGTATAGGACATTCTTTACATAACCAATCTATCTGTTGGTAGCATTGTAATTAAATATGCCAATGTTATGAAGTGTCATACTCCAAAAAAACATGCAAGCTTTAAGTTTAAACTAATTTATCATCTTTAAAAGGGAAAGAAAGACTGCACCTTTAAACATCAAACATCAAGGTTTATTATTTACAAAAATCATGTAAGTTGTTATAATTACAATTATTCAAAACCTCTTCTTTTTCTTCATGTGAAAATACTTGTCGGTTAACTCGTAGGCCTATGGTCGATAGCACGAGGGCGGGCTTATACTTTGAAGGGGGTGATTATACTTTGTCTGTATCTATCACGTTGATGACGTTGGTAGGCTACACACTACCCACACATCATTAAGGCTAGGCGCATATTGAGACGCGTGTGAGATGACATGACGCGAGCTGCATGACACGATCCCGCCATTCGCGTCGTGTTGGAGAACACTTATGGGGCCTACAACGCAGTTGTTCCCAACTCTCACCCAGTAGACACGTGCGTTATACTTCTTTTTATTTTTTGAATGTTTAAAATGAATGATTCACGGATAAAATTATGTTTATTTGATCTAACCTAATTTAAAATGACTTCAGAACTACCAGAATTATTTGCTGTT
>JAGFPH010016903.1:1506-18526 GCA_018207615.1 Philaenus spumarius
GGAAGCTGTACTGCTATAATCCCCGTAAGGCTGAATGTTGAACTCTGTGTGTGTGTGTGTATGTGTTTGTGTGTGGGTCTGTGCGTGATTGGCCCTCTGGCGTAGGGACTATAATCCTCGCAAGGCTGAATGTGTTGTAACGGAGATGCCAAAATTTATGGTTGGGCATCACGGAAACAGGCGGGTGGGGGCCTGTTTCACCCCATCGGGGGTTTACATACCCCGTCCCATATGATTACCCCGTCAGTTGAACGATGGATGTGTGATGAGCTATTGATGGTGAAAAATACTAAGAAGGGTCACGAGAGTCTGTAATGGGTCAAGAAGGGCTTCAGTAAGATGTAAAAGTCAATGGTGGTTCATTATGTACACTTATAAGATAACTAGATCTTTCTATTAATTTATGGTAAACATACAAGTGATTCAACCCTCTCTATCAATTGAACTTTCTCTTGAATTTATTTTAAAGTTTTTTTTTTATTCAAAATTTCTTATTTCCCTTCAAATCTCCTTGCTATTTTAAGGCTAACAAAACGATTTTTGTTTATCTCGGTAAAAGACCTTTTACCACACACAGACTGACAATAGTTTCCAAAAATATCACGGCTTATTAAATGACAAATGAACAACCATATAGAAATTCCCGTGTCATACACGCATCAGACTGACAGTATTCACTTTCTTGAAAAATGTCCTCAGAAGCTATGCTTCTGACATCCATTATCAGGTGTAGCGAACATATAGCTACCCTATGGGGTGTGTAGGCTCTTTCTGATGATTAAGGAAGCTCTACCTGTTAAAGGAGAGAGGCTTTTTTTTCTGATGATTGAGGATGTTGCCCGTCAAACAGAAACAACGATGTTCCGACCGTACCTCCTGGGTAGCAATGGAAAGCGGTCGAATCCCATCTATCTCATTAGAGATGTAAAGTAATACTTTCCTGGATTCTAAAACATCTATTCACAATGACAAGAATACTGCAATAACTCAATGTTGGCGACTAAACGGTAACTGATGAAAACACAATAATAGCACGACGAGAACACGACCAACAAACACAATAACACCTTAGCATGACGAAAAATTGACAACTCCCCATTAGTACGAAGGAAACACGATGACAACATCTTAGTGCTAGGCATTCATCACAAATCCCCTCCTAAAGTTTAGGATGCTTACCTTTACACAGTTAAGGTCCTAGGCTATACTAGGTATTTTTCTGTACACTACAACAGTTATACAATGTATTTTACATCCTATAACAATCGAAAGTCGTATCAATATGGCACTGTCATCTGAGGTTATTTATATAGCGTTGGTGAGAATGATAGGTTACGTCATAATTTTAGAACACCTTCTATGTAGCAATTAAGTGTTACACACGCCTAAATCTAATAACTTAATATTTGTGTTTAGACTGGACCAACGTTAATATGTTTATTGTGTAGGTTAGGCACATTGGTCTTTGCTAATGAGTTATGTTCGCTATTTATGTTAATTATCATGTTAATATTTGTTGTTTGGGCTTGGCTAGTTAACAATATAGGTCGATTATTTTTCGTAGAAGCTTACTACGTTGTATAACAATACGTCTTAGATTAGTAGCGGCATAGACTCCTATAAAAACAATTGCTATTGTGGTTTTTAGCTTAGAATAATATAGATCAATTATTTTTCGTAGACACTTACTACGTTGCATAGCATTACGTCTTAGGTTAGTTTACGATATAGACTCCTATAAAAACAAGGCCTGTCCATGTTAGTAGAAACATAGGTTTCCACGTTAAGGTTTGCGGCTTTGGTAGGGTTAACAATAAAGGTATCTTGGTTATTGTTTGCTGATTAGGCATGGTTAATTATTAACAACATAGCTTCGTGCTAAAATAATGTTATGTTTACAGATCGGTTACCCTCAGTTATGTTTGGGTGTTTCTACTGGCAGATCGTCATAATACCTTTCTCTATAAGTTACTTGTACATAATACTTTATAGCGAGCCAAATCAATCCTTGTTCGTCCATACCGAGTGTTATATGTTTTTACTATACACTATAACAATTTTGGTCTTAAGTTTTGTTAAGTTATATTACGAAAGTTCGTTTTGGAACACCCTGTATAGGCTGCGACAAGATGGCTGCGATCAACGGATTTTAAATTTAGCAACGTCGTTTAACAACGCACATACAAATTTTTCCGATCACCCTGTCGTTTTGGAATACCCTGTATAGGCTGCGACAAGATGGCAAACTAAGTGGCGACGGTTTATAAATTTAGCACCGCCGTTTAACAACGCATATACACTTCTTTTCGATCACCCAGTCGTTTTGGAACATCCTGTATAGACCGCTACGAGATGGCGAACTAGGTGACGACGGATTGTAAATTTAGCAACGTCGTTTAACATCGAGGATACAATGCACATACAAATTTTTTCGATCACCCAGACGTTTTGGAACACCCTGTATAGGCTGTAATATACCGACAAGATGGCGAACTAGGTGGTGACTGATTGTAAATTTAACGCCATCGTTTAACAATGCACATCTTTCCGATCACAAAGGCGTTTTGGAACACCCTGTACATATAGGAGGCTGCGACAAGATGCCTAACTAAGTGGCGTCGGATTATAAACTTAGCAACGTCGTTTAACATCGAGGATACAATGCACATACAAATTTTTCCGATCACCCGGGCGTTTTGGAACACCTGTATAGGCTGTAATATATCGACAAGATGGCTAACAAGGAGGTGACTGATTGTAAATTTAACGCCGTCGTTTAACAATGCACATACACGTCTTTCCGATCACAAAGGCGTTTTGGAAGACCCTATATAGGTTGCGATATATCACAAAGATAGCGAACTAGGTGGCGACGGATTTTAAATTTAGCAACGTCATTTAACACTGCACATACAAATTTTTCCGATCACCCGGTCGTTTTGGAACACCCTGTATAGGCCGCGACAAGATGACGAACTAGGTGACGACGGGTTTTAAATTTAGCATCATCGTTTAACAATGCACATCTTTCCGATCACCCTGACGTTTTGGAACACCCTGTATAGGCCGCGACAAGATGACGAACTAGGTGACGACTTGTTTTAAATTTAGCATCATCGTTTAACAATGCACATCTTTCCGATCACCCAGTCGTTTTGGAACACCCTGTATAGGCTGCGATATATCGACAAGATGGCGAACTAGATGGCGACGGATTATAAATTTAACGCCGTCGTTTAACATCGAGGATACAATGTACGTACACATTTTTCCGATCACCCAGTAGTTTTGGAACACCCTGTACATATAGGAGGATGCGACAAGATGGGGAACTAGGTGGCGACGGAATGTAAATTTAGCAACGTCGTTTAACATCGAGGATACAATACATATACACATCTTTCCGATCACCCAGGCGTTTTGGAGCATCCTGTACATATAGGAGGCTGCGACAAGATGGCGAACTAGGTGGCGACGGATTGTAAATTTAACGCCGTCGTTTAACATCGTGGATACAATGCACATACAAATTTTTCTGATCACCTGGTCGTTTTGGAACACCCTGTATAGGCTGTAATATAGCGATAAGATGGCGAACTAGGTGACGACAGATTATAAAAGTAACAACGTCGTTTAACATCGAGGATACAATGCACATACAAATTTTTCTGATCACCCGGTCGTTTTGGAACACCCTGTATAGGCTGTAATATATCTATAAGATGGCGAACTAGGTGACGACAGATTATAAAAGTAACAACGTCGTTAACATCGAGGATACAATGCACAAAAAAATTTTCCGTTTACCCTGTCGTTTTGGAACACCCTGTACATATAGGAGATGTCCGACAACACTCACCCCCACCCAAACACCCACCACCACCCCCACACCCAAGATCACGTGACCAAATGCGGCTCTCTGATTGGCTAAATCGTAGTCCCATAAGAGCCCATGTTACGGCCCAAGTAGGGCGATGACTACTCAAGTGAACTATAGTTTTGCCAGAATGATTGTATTTAAAGGTAAATAACTAACTAAATTATCTGAAGTTAAGCATATTTGCTTACAAACTAATGAGGAAAGATTATCCAAGCTAAAGACAAATGGAAGTAGTTACTTGTATCACGTGAGCAGGGTTGGCTTCTCTATTTAACACCCTAAATAGGCAGTTAAGCAGATTAAATGTCCTGTTTAGTAAGATATATGAACACTTTGTTTGATAAGCGTTGTATATTGCACCTGACTACGATGGAATGGCGTACAACAGCAGTTCATCAGTGGAGTAACAAACTTGCCTTCTTACATTTTACTTTCTCACTATACAGAAAGTATAGTGATCGCAAAAAAAATCGGTGTTAAGATTTTTGTTCAAATATCCGTTTTGGGACCCCTGAGTCCAAAAAACTGGATTTTACAAAATGTCTGTTTGTATGTCTGTATGTATACAAAGCTAGAGAGAAAACTATTCTATCGATTTCAAATAAATTTGCACGACACATGTCAAGTAGGAATGTATAGATGCACGAAAAACGGTTTTGAAAATTTTTGAAAAACAACCGCCTTTTTGGCAAAAAACCCCCAAAATATTGGTTATTATTTTTTTATAAAAAAAAACGGCCCTAACGATTTTTATAAAATTTGGCTTATTTATAGCCTTTAATGTTTTCTTATCATATGCAAAAAACCACATATTTCTAAAAATTATCGTTTAGCTAATAATAATAATAATAACTGATTGGGGGGGGGGGTGGTTTGGCCAAAAAAGGGGTTGTTTTAAAAAAAATTTCAAAACTTTTTCGTTCAACTATACAGGCCTAATTGACGTATTTGGTTCAAATTTGTTCGAAATCAATCGAATAGTTTTCTCTCTAGATAATGATAATAATATTTATTAGTTAATCTCCTCTCCTACCCCACCTACAATTATGAAGTCACAGTGAATCTGTTTAATAATTTAAACATGTTTGTGAGAAAGTATGTGCCAGTTGCTGGTACCGTTTATTTACTCTCTATTGAATTTCCTCCTCGTTTACCTAGATTGTGATTTATGTTTTTAAAGTGAAAACTTCTTTAGGCGCGTCGAGCACTTTTTGGATGAGGCGAAATATACGAACTCGCGAGACGTTTTGCCTTTTTGGTTCCGTCGATGGTCTCTTCTTTGGTTCACACACGTTCTAATATAAATCAGAAGTTAAATGTAACATCTGATCGTAAAGGATGAAGAAATACGAAATAAAATATATCGTGGTAAATTCGAAGGCGTAAACTACCGATGGACATTATGCTTCCTCATTTTGTTAGTTGTGTTTAAATAGTTTACTTGTTAGTAGGCCCTACCTGTGAAACGGACATTGCACATCCTAGTTTTGTAATTGATGTTAAATTAGTGTACTTGGTGATACCTCTATAATGAACATAGTGCTTTCTCATTTTTTTTAATATATACATTCTTTAACTTGGATTTTATGGTAATGAAGGTAAATGCATTCAAGAAACCTGTGTTGGTACAGTAAAGGCCTAACCTAAAATTATGTTGTTAAACTCTTAATACAAATCAGCTGTTTATCTGTAATGTTTAAAAACAGATATTAAAAGTATAATAAATTAAGCCTTTCTTAAAGTCGTAGTTGGTTCAGTATAGGTTGAATCTAAAGTTGTATCATATTTATATATATATATATATATATTTTTTATATTTTAATTTTAAATGGGACAAGATAAAAATAATGATAAAACTTCCGAGTAAACCATTATAACCAACGATTTATATATTCATGACAGTTTTCACTTCTGACGGCAGTCCCACGACTGTTTTATTTTTACTTTCTCCACCTTTTACGTAGTATATGGAGAAAGTATTGTTTTGTCCAAATTTTCGAATTTGAATTTGTAGTGGAAGTATCTGTTTTGGTGCTCCCTGAACCCAAAATTATTTTTATTGGAATTATTTGTTTTGGTGCTCCCTGAACCCCAAAAAGTGTTTTTTTTTTGTGATGTCTGTCCGTGTATCTGTAAGGATGTGTACAGAGCTGGAGACCACACCAACGGTCCGATTTTGATAAAATTGTTTATGTAGGTGTAGTTCTGGAATATCTCCAGGTATTTTTTCTTTTTTTCAAATTTTAGAGTTTTAAGGGGTTTACCCCCCCCCCCCCAAATGGCCAAAAAATGAGAAAAATCCAAATTTCTCAAAAACGGCTCTGACGATTTTGATCAAATTTGGCTTATTTGTAGCCCTTAATGTACCCTACCATATGCAAAAAAACAGCATCTTTCTAAAAATTCTCGTTTAGGTAATAATAATAACAGATTTTTGGGGGTTTTAGGCCAAAAAGGGGGTGGTTTTTCATAATTTGTCAAAACCTTTTTTCGTGCATCTATACAAGCCTAATGGACATGTTTGGTTCAAATTTGTTCGAAATCGATAGAATAGTTTAAATAATAATACAATATAATAATATAATATGGATGTGTGTTACATGCATCTAATATTTTCCATGGTAACATTTTCCTACTTTTGCAATTCTAAATAACCACCTCCTATGCTACTCTTGGGGAGGTATAAAGTTTCAACTAGGAGAAAGTATGTGGCAGTTATCTGGTACCGTTTATTTAAATTTGTTGTTAAAATTCTTTATATTTATAACTTATGTAATAAGTAAAGTAGAATTTCAAACTGGTCAAATGGGTCCAGTAAAGAATAAAGTTCGCGTAATTTTAATAGTCATTGAATCTTTAAATATGATATAGTAAGCCTTTTTCGTTGTTTGAGTTTGCTGTTACCTAATCTACAATAAACCGTTGGCTGTGAAAAACAATTACATTATTTTAAATTTGCCAATTTTGTTGCTTTGGTAATAAATATAAATGCTTACAAGAATCGTGTTTTAGGTTCAGTATAGACTTAACCTAAACATTATGTTAAGCTTATGATTCAAAGCAGATGTCTTATTTGTACACAGCAACAGATATTCTAATTATATCTCAGTAAGCCGTTTTCGTTTATTTTTGTTTGTGTATGTTTTTATTTTGTTATTACATATATAATATTTCTCAAGGCCATTTTTGTCGGTACGTCATAACGTCCTTAATACATCATCAAATTACATGGATGAGGCATCATTTTAAAGCTTTCCTTAACCGCTAAATCGGAAAAATACAATTATACGAAAAAAAAGAAGTAAAGAATCCGAAAGTAACAGTGATGTAAGATCAAGTAAGTTGTAGGGATATTTTCCTTTCGTTGGCAACACTGATGATAACTATACCCAGCTGGAGAGCTGCCGTTACGCCACTACATTGCTATTTTTAATTAATTGTAAGCGTGGTTATAAACAGCATTGTGGATTCACCTATTACTTTAATTAAGTGGGATTTAAGTAAGTTAGAATCACGGGTCAGCTAGTTCTAGCCTGAAAACAAATTCTGGATTTTCTAAGTTGGTAATGAATGTAAACTCATTCAACAACGTGTGCTGGTACAGAATGCCTAGCATCATGTTGTTAAGCAATTAATTAAAATCAGCTGTTTTGTCTGTTATATGGCTTGGAGTAAACCCTTTATTTTGACCATTTTCAACCCTTGAAATCTATATTTATCAAAATAACGTTTTAATGCACTTCTAAATAGTTTTACGATGGTGCACTGACAATTTTTAGGTTTAGATATCACAGTTTTGGCTGTACGTTGATTATGAAAAGTCAGTCAGTCAGTATATGTTACTTTATATATACAGATAGCAAACAGTTATGTTTATCGACAGGCAGTGTCAAAGCAAGCTCTTCCATTACTGAAGTCAAATCATGCGGTGAAATCTACAAACCCTAGTAACATGTTACAATATATCAACCTCTAGCTTTGGTTCGCGAGGTTTATTAACATGATAGCGTTGTACGGTACCTTCGCTTCCCTTTGTTTGGTTCAAGCCAACGGTTGTTCATTATTCATTCAACTCATTTAAAAAGGTGAACAATGTAAATTTAAGAACGAATTTAGTTCTAGTAAACGCAGTACGAGTATTCAATTTTATTTATATCACAAAACAAACGATACACTATATTATGTAATGTAGATATTCCTGTTATCCATCTCCCAAATGTTGTTTAAACGTAAGTTTCGTCTGAAAGGACAGATACACGAAAAATTAATAGAAATTCTACTTCTATTCATTATGTTAATACTAATTATTTATCTACAATGGGCTCCGACCCAGTGTTTTAGAATATGATACTTTCGCTTTAATTAGTTTGGATTAGTTTGGGGTTGCAGTATCATACATCCTGACTTATGCGCAATAGGGCCAGTTTTTTAGTGAATGGCTGGAGTTTTTATGTAACAGAGCGATATAAATTTAATCTAGAAAGTCTTTTGGTTATTAAAAAAATTACTGATTCTAAATTTAAAAAGTAGGTTGCTGTGGTAATAAATGTAAATGCTTTCAAGAAATGTGAGTTTGTTCAGTATAGGCCTAACCTAAAATTGTGTTAAGCTTTTGATCAAAATCAGCTGTTTCATTTGTAATAACAACAGATGTTCGAATTGTAATAGAGTAAACCTAGTTCATTAATTTTTTTATTTCTGTTCGCCTTTAATTTGCCAACGTAACCTAAAAAGCTGTTGGCTGTGAAGTTATAATATAAGCTTTTGATCGGATTCAGCTTTTTCGTCCGTTATAGGGCTAGGTGTGAAACCACGAATGTTCACTATTTTTACGCTTGATGTCAGTCAGTTAGGATAAAGCCGCTTACAAACACACACATATCTATATATATATATATATATATATATATATATATATATATATAAAAATGAATTGCTGTTCGTTAGTCTCGCTAAAACTCGAGAACGGCTGGACCGATTTGGCTATTTTTGGTCTTAAAATGCTTGTAGTAGTTCATAGAAGGTTTATAAGTAAAGAAAAGATTGAAAAGTTTCCCGAAAAAGTTTCAAATTTGGAAGAAACTTAACAGCATTTATTGTATGAACTCAACACCATAGCTCACAAAAACAGCGGTTCGTATAAAAAGCTAATGTTTGTTTACATGTATTACCATAGCAACATTACTTAGCAAATTTATAATCACTTTAATACTCTTCAAAACCAACAGCTTTTTAAGGTTAGATTGCAAAACTATAAACAAACACAAATAAAAATTCTTACAGAATTATAATTCAACTCAAACATTGGTTATTAAATATCTATATAGGCCTACTTAGAGATATGCTGCAATATTGTTTATATAAAATATATCACAACTATGAAGTTTTTAATACTTTTCAAAACATATTTTCGTATCAATAATAATAATAACAAACAAATTATTTGACACCATGCATAACCATAAACATACACGAGTTTAAACATATTTTATTGAAAACTAAACAAACCATCTGAATTAGGAATAAACTAGATGCCATTAAAATATCACATTCGTAGCTTTATTTTGATATATACTGTATATTGTATATTTAAATACTAAACAATATATATCTTATACTAATTAGGCCTATACATTTAAAATTACAAACTCTATTTGAACCAGTTTGTTACATCTTAAATTAACGCGGATGTTACAAAGTGATTCATTATTATCTTTTCTACGACCTCCAGCTAATTTAAACCCTCGCTAAGAAAGGGTTAAAAGAAATTCGAAATTCGGGTTTGGGGAGGGGGGTCAAAGTTACTAAAAATCCCTATAAGAACGAATTGGAATGAAATTTGGTACGTAGCTTCCTCTAAGGCCGTAGGTGCTCGCAACATTGTCAATGAAATTAAGTAAAAGTCAAACTTAGTAAAAACTATAAATTAAAACGATATATTTAAAGCTTTTTCATGTTAGATAGTAGATTACAGGAATACAATTTTCAGTGCTTTCTTAAATAGCGTAGCCTTTTTTTCATGACCACAGTAGGATACGCACGGGTATTCAACGAACACTTAAAAAGAATACAATTACGTCAAAAAGACTGAAAATACTAACAATCACGGGCAACGCCGTACGGGTCAGCTAGTATTATATATATTTTGAAATTAAATAAGATAGAAGTGGCCTTTCTTTCCAAACTAGCCCACTCCCTTTCTTCACGATCATAATGGAATATGGCGTCATCCAGGGGTCGACGTTAGGACCTTTTTTGTTTTTGATTTATATAAATAATTTGTCTAAAATCAATATTGATGGGAACTTTTACCTATTTGCAGACGATTTGGCCATTTTATTCGAGAGTAATAATTTGGAAGAAGTACAAGGGAAGGTTGTAAAGGATTTGTCGGTAGTTAAAAAATGGTTTGATCAAAATGTTTTCACCCTTAACATAGCTAAAACAAAGTTCCTTCCTATAGCCCTTAGGTCTATTAGCGATTGTCCTTATAAACATATTAAATTGCATTCGTGTGGGAATTACATAAGGAAGCTCTGCGGCTGTAGTAACATTGATGGAGTTGACTCCTAAAAATACTTGATAAACGCTTAAATTGGTCGGCACATATTGACTATTTGAGTCGTAAAATTAGAAAGTTAATCTATGTTTTTAGGAATTTAAATGAAATATTATACTTTCGGGAAATAAGACAGTTGTACTTTGCTTATTGCCAATCTTGGCTTTTGGGGGGCCATTGCAAATCCATACTGGCTCCCTTAGGTGTCATCCAGATATCTGTTATGAAGATGGCGCTGCGTAAACCAAAAAGACATCCATCTGACGAGCTGTATGACAGTTTAAACGTTTTTAATATCAAGCAACTTTTTGTAAAAACTCTTTTAACTTTTTTGCATAAAAATTCCAATTTAATTTTTTCTTTTTCGAGTCATTCTCATTGTACCCGTCATTCTCAAGCAGTGGGTGTAAGAACAGATAGGCTTTATAGATCTGTATCCGCTTCTAACTCATATTACGTTTTACAGATGATTTACCGTAATATTCCAAAAAACCAGACACTTTTTCAAAATTACACAGTTAAGGCCTATAAAAAGCAAGTTTCTTTATGGTTAGGGGAAGTAGGGAGGGGTTATTGTGAGTCCGTCATTTTTTCGGAGTACGTATAAAGTTATGTTTAGCCTATATGTCGCTCTTTTTATCTTTAAATTTTTTGTCTCGAGTTCTATTCTGATTCTTTGTATGGGAATTTTTGGTGTGGGCACAGGAGTGACGTTGTTCTTCTGGTGATGGCCTATTTATGATTTCTGGTACATTTTAAATTTGTATTGTTCCTCTTTTTTTCTCTTTCCATAATTTTTATTGCAAAGTTATGTTGTGCACGACTCGTGCCCACGCACAGGACTCGTGTCTATGTGGGCACTAAATCCATAGAAGATATTTTATAAATAATTAATTGTTTGATTATATTGCTTTATGTGGTCACTAACATAATATGGAAATACCTAGCCAATATCAAAACTTTCTCAGCTATGGAGTTTGACACACATTTCGATTTATTGGAAGAACTAAAAAACTTTCAAAGGTAAACATTTTCTATCAACAACTGAAAATATTTAAAAAAATATAAATTTGCTATTTAATGCCAAATATAATACAACTTTTCATAGTCACGAATATCTTGTCTTAAAAGTCTTAAATATTTTGTCCAAAGTCCAAAAGCCCTTTACAATATAAGGTGTCGCGTAAGAAATTTTAACTACTTAATTTTGAATGTGTCGAAAAACTAGAAAGGTTGCTGTCATATTTATGGTTTAAAAGATACCAATGGTTGCCCGTTTAAAAAAAAAGTAAAAAAGCAGTCGACTGAAGGGAAAACTGGCATGAATATAAATCGTTGGTTATATTTTTTTAATTCCAAATTTTACAATTATATTAATTTTGTCCCATTTAAAATTGAAATCTAAAAAATTACTTGAACACGATTGTCAATAATCAAATAATTATTTGAAAAATGTTTTTTCTTTTAAGACCATCTGTTTATATAAAACTTCTGGTTTATACTAGTAAGTGTGTAAACCAACGAAAAAGAAATAAAAAACGTAAAGTTCGTATAATTTACCTAAAGAAGTTTTAACTTAAAAAACACAATTTTAGGTTCGACATATACTGAACCAACACCGGTACGAGAAAGGCTTACTTTTTTAATTTTAATATCTGTTGTTCAATATTTAAGTTAAACAGCTAATTTATATTAAAAGTTCAACAACATAATGTTATTTCAGGAATATACTGAAACAACACAAGTTTCTTTAAGCATTCACATTCGATACCATATCAACCAAGTTAGCAACTAAGTTAAAAGAATGAGAAAGCAATATGTACCAATACACTAACTTAACACAACTTGCAAAGAAATACAGCTATTGAGGTTTAGCCTTTACGATGTCTTCTTCTTTTAAGATCAGCTGTTATTTTAAACTTCTGGTTTATATTAGTAAGAGTGTAAACCAATGAAGAAGAAGAAATCATCGAGCAAATAAAGAACGCAAAGTTCGTATATTTTACCTAAAGAAGTTTTAACTTAAAAAAAACACACAATTTTAGTGTCATCCTATATTGAGCCAGCACCGGTTCGAGAAATGCTTACAGTATTATCATTTTAATATCTGTTGATCAATTTTAAATTTTAACAGCTAATTTGTATTGAAAGTTTAACAATATAATTTAATTTTTGGCCTATACGGAACCAACACACGTTTTTTTAACGCATTTACATAAAATACCATATCATAGCAAATTTAGATATTTAAACAAATGAGAAAGCACTATGTCCGTTTTAGAGATATCACCAAGTACAATATTTTAACACAACTTACAATTTCAGGAAGCACAATGTCCATTTTATCGGCAGCGTGATGTAATCATATCCATACAACTATTGAGTTTAAGCCTTTACAGTTTTACCACCTCCTATTTTATTTCGTTGATTTCTTATTCTTTGAAGATCAGCTGTTACAATAAACTTATGGTTTATATTAGTGCAAGTGCAAACCAATAAAGAAAAAGAAATTATCGGCGAAATAAAAATCGCAAAGCGTCCCACTTTAGGCTCGTATCGCGAGTTCGTATATTTGACGTCATCCAAAAAGTGTAGTTTGCTTAAAAAAGAAAACTCTGTATATACATTTTATTTTCTTAAACAAACTATATATTTCTAATAACGCATTTGTTTTAATTTAAAACGTGTTTACAAAAATGTTTATATCCGGTTAGTGGTTTACCAATTTTTGAAATTATAAAAGTTGAGAATGACTTTTGTACATAGGCCTAATATATTTAAATCGTGTTTTGTGAAACCAATTGAAGTAGAAAGTACAGTTAAACCTGCATTGGAATTGACAAAGTAAATAATACGACCACGCAGCTGAACCACTGACGTGAGTTGAGCAAATTTCCAAAATTAAGTTTATAGGTCTATGTTTTAGGGTTTCAATCAACAATTTGGGAAATAGATTTATTCACGACCGTTAGCACACTATTCCGCATATTGGGAGTATCTTTAATACACAAAGCATTGCGTGCTTCGCTCGCCAACCCCAGTATTGGGAGTATCCTCAACACACAATGCATTGCGTGCTTCGCACGCCAACCCAACGGTAGAATCAACCACATGATTTTGAACCGGGTACTTCGATGGTACTTTACGTTTTGATCGATTTTGGGGAACCAAGCGAGCTATAAGGTCGCGTAAAAAAACAAAATGTGCAGAATAACATCCTACATTTATATTTGTAGAAAAAACTCAAAAACGAATTCATTCTCGTAGGAAAAATCTCAAAAAATAGTTACTTACGGTCAAAAAACCTGCTTCTGATTGTTGGATTTCGTTGGCGAACAAACTCTTCCGAGTGACGTATACATCCAACATGTGTACCAAATTTGAACCAAATCGGATTTAAATACGGCCGCTAGAGCGCGAATACATATATGTATATGTATATATATATATATATATATATATATATGATTCTTAATGACACCCCAAAACGTGTTCTGGGGACCATGATCGGTGCTCATTTGTTACTCCCGACCTTCGGCCTTACCATAGGGGCCTCTGCAATAGCTCATTTTTCCTATGGAAATTGGCTAATAAGCTAAACGAAAATGAATACTTACTTTTCAAATGATGGACAAAACTGTTTTGATTTTGTGCATACACTATATTATTCAACAATTTACAACCTTTTAAAGACCTGGATTTGACAATATAGAATGGAGAGTTACACATAATAGTAATGATGAATGCAATACAAATAATAAGAAACAAAAACCACCGAAGAAATCAAAATATAAAACTTTCCTACTGTCATGAGCCGAGGCCTACCTGTAGATTGCACAGTTCCGTAATATTCCCTCCTCAAATATAAAGTTCACCCTCACATCCCCCGAGACTACTTGCTGCCAACCTCCTACTTCCATCCCTTGCCCTCGCGAAATCAATTGCTTCATTTAATAGTAGCCCTACACTACACACTCCAGCAATCTTCCTGCTTTTGCAAAGGAAATTTATAAAATCAATTTTGGGGAACCAGACTATAAGGTTGTGTAAAAAAGAAAATATGCAGAATAATCTTATAACAACAAAAAGTTTTATTTAGTACGAAAAATCAGAAAACATTGTTATTCCGATAGAAAAAATGTTCTTCAGGTTGTAGATGTTTTTGACTAATGAACTTAGAGTGACTTAGAAAAAACAACGTGTGTACCAAATTTGAACCATATCCGAAATGCGGAGGTTAGAGTGCGCAAACATAAATACCTATATATTGTTTATACATAACATTTTAACCGCTAAGCCGCATATTGGGAGTATTTTCAATACACAATGCATTGCTGCTTCGCACGCCAACCCCCGTATTGGGAGTATTTTCAATACACAATGCATTGCTGCTTCGCACGCCAACCCCCGTATTGGAAGTATTTGCAATAAACAATGCATTGCTGCTTCGCACTTTGAACTAAGAATTTTGTGAACTATACTCGGTGCTCATTGAACCACTGTCGACCTCAGGTCTCACCATAAGAATCACTGCAATAGCTCATCTTTCCTATAGAAATTTTCTAAATAGGTATTTCAATTTTCGATGTTCAAGTATTATAATTAGTATAAAACGAAGCTGCTATTGTTACCTAACACATGCGTTTGGTAACTGGAAGAATAATAATGTTTAGAACACTAGCTAAAATCATCGAACAATTTATTTGTAATATTTTACTTTCTCATTATACTATAGTATAGAGAAAGTATAGGGATCGCAAAAAAATCGATGTTGAGATTTTTGTGGAAATATCCGTTTTGGGACCCCCTGAGTCCAAAAAAGTGGTTTTTACAAAGTATCTGCCTGAATGTCTGTCGGTATGTCTATACGTCTGTATGTATACAAAGCTAGAGCGAAAACTATTATATCGATTTTGAACAAATTTGCACCAAACATGTCAATTAGGCCTGTCAAGACTTTCGTTTTTTTCCAAAACACCCCCAAAAATCAGTTATTATTTTTTTATAAAAAAACCGCTCTAACGATTTTGATAAAATTTTCCTTATTTGTAGCCCTCAATATAAAAACGTAAAGCCCTACCAAATGCAAGAAACCACATCTTTCAAAAACATTCTCGTTTAGCTAATAATAATAATAGCAGATTTTTTGGGGATTTTGTGGCCAAAAGGCGATTTTATTTCAACATTTGTCAAAACCTTTTTTCGTGCGTCTAATAGGCCTAATTGATATGTTTGGTACAAGTTTGATCGAAATCGATTGAATAGTTTCCTCTTTAGCTAATAATAATAATATTTATTACTTACTCTCCAACTTTAATGTACTATCAAATCTTCTACTTTAATACAATTATGAAGTATGGGGCGACATATGGGGGTTGGCGTGCGAAGCATGCAATGCATTGTGTATTGAAAATACTCCCAATATGCGGGTTGACGTGTGAAGCACGCAATTCATTTTGTATTGAAAATACTCCCATACACGCAATGGACTGTGTATTGAAAATACTCCTAAAACTGGAGTTGACGTGCGAAGTACGCAATGCATTTTGTATTAAAAATACTCCCAATACGGGAGTTGGCGTGCGAAGCACGCAATGCTTTTTGTATTGAAAAAACTCCCAATACGGGGGTTGGCGTGAGAAGCACGCAATGCATTTTGTTTTGAAAATACTCCCTATATGCTGTTTGGCGTGCAATGCACTGTGCGTCAGCCGCTTCTCGTAGTGTTCAATGTCAAGCTCACATGTGCGTCCTTAGCAGTGAAACGTGTTAATAATTTAAGTATGTTTGTGAGAAAGTATGTGCCGTTTATTGAAACGGCACCTCCTCGTGCTCATTTAAAAAACGATTTCATAATAATGTAATCATTTTATCACAAATCGGTGAATTGGATAGTTTAGATCAATTCATTGGCTACAACTTTCCCGCTGAAAGTTTGTTTATAACCCAAAAATAAAAAATTTCCTCGCTTAGTAACTTTTTCATGTCAGTCTGTGATAATTCTCAAATATTTTCAATTATTAAAATTCGAAATACCTGTTAAAATAAAAGTTTTTTATACTGTTAAAATCTGTACTTTATGTAGATTAAGAATATCTAAATTTTATTTTACTGAAGCCTTTCCATCGAGGTTTAACAGCGAGTTAACGACTGCGCACACATTACTGAAATATTACCAGCTAGCGTGTATCAGCATGGTGACGTCAGAATGAAACTGGCGGCACAGTGCCGAGATTAAAGAAACGGTTTAGCCCTTGTTATAGAGCCCTACCTGAAGCTAAGACGGTAAATAATGTTAAATGTTTAAATCAAATTATTTCGTATATTTTATAACAGCAGTTATAATAAAGGTTAAAAGAACCAGCAAGGCTCAGGTCTACACTTTAATAAAAACTTTACCTAAAAGTTAGAAATACAAAGTTTGAAAGCTGCTAATGGAAATATTAGAACAAACAGCTATTATCTGTTATTTTATTCAATTGGTTGCTATGGCAATAAATGTAAATACAAGTGTTGATTTATCAGTCTAGGCCTAACCTAAGAATATTTTCCGACTAAATTTACAAATATATAAATAAAAA
>JAGFPH010016904.1:0-18523 GCA_018207615.1 Philaenus spumarius
GACAATCGCTGAAGCTTTGCACAGATAAATTCCAATCCGATGCATAAAATATACAGGTTTTTTTGTTTATTTAGAGTTATATACAATTATAACTAGTCAAGGACTGTCTTGTATAATTTGTCTGACATTACAGGCTGTGTGGTGAAATACGTCCAGTGTCGCACTTCACAATACAATAAACACTTTGATCATGTGTTATTCTTATATAATTTACACTAAGTCTTTTGCATTAAGTCATTTTGTTTCATTCTTTTCAACCTCTGCACCAGTGGTACGTTGCCGAGCAAATCTGTTGCCTCGACATTTTGATGGTCATGAAGTCTCCTTGCATGTTTTCAAGCAAATCCGTTTACCTCTTCAGCTACTAATGGCACCTACAATATCTAAATTGAGGATATACCATGGTGCTCTTACAATACTGCGAAGCACTTTGTTTTATAATGTCTGGGCACTTCGGAGTTCCTTCCAAGAAATCAGTGTATTTATCTGAAAAAATATACAGATGACAATTTAGATCGGACTATAGAGACTTTTTTATGTTAACAAATTTAACAGCAAATCGATTGCGTTATGACTTGAGTAATAGTTTATAGATGAAAATACAACCTTTGGACACAATATTGTTTTTATTTTGCAATTAACAGTGAATAAGTTGGTCATTTTGGGGTTTTTCGCTTATATTTTTTTAAATCATCTCAGCAAATGTATCGTATGTATCGTCAGTATGCCTATATTTATTATTTAAATTAAGTTCAAATTGGTGTGATAAAACAGCAATAATTCAGACCAAGAGTCCAACATAGTTAGAGATAGTTAAAAATCTAGTTGTATTTCATCTAGTAGGCCTAATTTGTATTTGTCAAAACTGTAAAAAAACTAATTTTAATTTAAAAGCCGATCGTATCAAGTGCAAAGAGAGCATTGCTTTAAAAAAACTGTTTCCAGAACCTAAATAGTTTCACTTCTAACGCGCCAGAGACGCCCTCACTATTTGTTTATAAAAAAATCTAACTTTCACAAAAACTCGAACGCGCCGATTTATGTTAGCTTTCTGGTTTTGGGTGCAGAGTTCTGGAACGTGTTAAGTAGTATGAAATTAAAAACAATAGAACAGATAAAATTTTTCACATAAATGTTTTTCTATTTCATAACTGCCGTGAGAAAGTGCTTGCAGTTTGACTGAAATTCGAAAATTGACATCGTCACAATACATATATTCGTAATCCCTTCCAAGTAACTTTATTAAGAGGATCCCAACTTGATCATTTTGTTCAACGCGGGCCTTTACAGTGGTCAGTCCACTGACTAATCTCTTGTCTTTGGTTTTTGAAAGTATAACTAATACTAAACAATATTAACAAAACTAAATACCTCTTAATACTGCGGCACGGCCACGACCCTCTAGAGTCTGGTCAGATCAAAGCTGCTGACCACAACCCGTATAACAGATCCTGCAAGGTGGGTCTGTTTTTGTGTAGTCTTCAAAAGGATAACAAACTTTCAATGGAATTATTCACTAAGCAATATCCAGGCAAAGTTTAATCAAGTTTAACTTAAAGTCATTAAAAATCTACAAAAAAAAAAAAAAATGAGTACGTCAGTTAGAATTGTTAATTTTAGTGAATATATGAAATAGGCTAATGTTAAATACACTATCGATGTATTTTTTAGGTTAAAGCTATCAGTCATGATTTAGTTTTTAAATCAAGATTTTTGTATTAAATTTCTTAAGAACTGAGTTAAATAATTACTAGCCACACAATTTTTAGTAAATTCTTCAAAACTTCGGACTATGGTTTCACCAGCGAAGGCATTGGCAAGGCAGCTTTACACAGACTAATGAAAATACAGAAAACATGATACATATTACAACAGTTACTTTTCTGACAAACAAAAGTAAAGGGAGGGGTGTAGATGGGCGTGGTAGGCCTAGAGAAGACGATGGTTTCAGCAAGGCTGAGTGTCTGCCTGATCATTTAGTACAAGTTTGGAGTTTTACAATATAATCTGTTAATCTCTAACATTTGCAAATAATTTAATTTCAATAAACTGAACTATATAGGATGGAGCGACTGCATGCATAATTATTTTTCGGAATTACAGTGTCTAACGGAATACATTAGAATATTGTATATATAATATGCTAGGATCACGTTATATTTTTTGTGTATATATTTCGTCTCCATTACACGAGTAAATGCAAATACATTAATTGTACTAGGTAAAGGTTGGCCAACAAAACAAAACGACTCCAGGATTATGGTTGGTGCAATCGATGATATAAAATGTCATCGTACATTAATGTCATCAAAAATCGTATATTAATGATTGTAGATTTTTTGTAACAAAAGCAATTAATTTTCATTTTGCGTTTTAATACATTTTTTAAAATATAGTGTAAGCATAAGAAGTTTCCTTAAATCTAGAATAAACTTTAATTATCAATATTTGTGCTATTTTATAAAATAACCAATTCGTCAAATATGCCACTCTACAGATTGTTGTTGTGGTTTTCTTGCTAAATTTTGTTTTCAGAAATAATCGGGGTTCATTTATTTGATTCGCCCTTTCTCTTCTACTTGATACATTGTAACATCGATTTCACCGGGCTATTCTATAGGTGAAAATATAAAAAATGTTTCAATAAAAAAGTTTGGAAATGTATAGTTTTCAAATTATCCGCATTTTGTATTTTTACTAAATACTTAACACCTTTGAAAATAGAAAATGTATTGCGCTCAAATTTGGTTTATATATTAGTCGGGTACTCTTTTAGTCTTCTACAATAAACCAGATCTTTCTTTTTTATATTTTTTTAAATGGCGGCTATTTACAATTTTGAAAGTAAAATATCTCTATAACGGGTAACTTTGCAAAAAATATTTTAGGAAATAAAAAAAGTTATATTTTTTAATCATGAAAAATACGGATTTTCTATTTTTTCTTGACAACTGATCTTCCAGCCTTGGAGAATTTCCCACTCAATGAGCGTTTGGATTCTCATGGTTCATGTTGGTAATACCTACCAAACAAAACTGATTCTGTACAAAGAAAATTCTTTTGGCCCTTAAAATGGATTTTGTAAAGTTAGCGTTTTAGAGATATTTGACATTAAACAATAAATTGTAATGGTCACTATTTTAAAAATATATTAAAGAACGTTCTGGATTTTGTACAAGGGTAAGAGGTTACGCAACCACTATGTACATCAAATTTGAGCTCAATATCTTTTCTATTTCAAAAAATATTAAGTGTTTAGTAACAAAAAAAGAAAAAAAATGCGAATAATTTTAAAACTATGCATTTCTAGCAATGAAGGTCTACTTCTAGGGTTGAAGTCTATTTTTATTTTTACCTTTAGAATAACCTGGTGAAATTTGTGATAATATTTTCTATACACCTATATTGGGCCCAGAACACACTTTACCATATAGAGTGGCACAGAATATGCCTAAACACATTAATGTGTTATATTAGTGACTTTATCGTTAATGTGAAAAATAAGAAAGAAACAATAATGGGTTTCAACTGTCTCAATGGAAACTATGTAAACAAAATATTGCCACCATAAGCTGTTTGATAAACAAACGAATAATAAAGTTATTTATTAAAGGTTATAGTAAAAAGTAGTTTTTTTGTGATGGCAGATGTTGACGCGAGGGATGTTAAACAGTACAAAACCCGCTTACCCACACGTCTTCATGATTTAGAACTATTCCGTTTTGAAGAAGACACGGTACAGTGGCTTGCAATGAAGCAACTCGGGGAGGTGCTTTGTCTTCCGTTCATGAAGATCTGTTTTTTTCAGATCACTTTTTTTAACCTCATTTTCATGTTATTTGTTTTTTTCAGTAGGCCTAAGCCTTTTGCATCTAGTGTTTTCCCGTACAATGCTTCGTATTTTTACGTGACAGTTTTAATCCCCTCGTTTTTATTAATTTTCAACTTCGGAACCAGAGACTTTCTAAAATCACTGGTGCCCTGCAAAGTAGCAGGTAACTAGATGAAAACTCCACTCACAAACACGACAACGAAGCTTTAAGCACAACATAATGTAGTCTCAGTTGTGATAGACATAGAATTGGCTACTTGTCATGCCTGAACCTATCTCCTGTTTGCAGTTCATTAAAGGATATCCTAGCGAGTATATGGTAATCATTATACATATCAAAAATCAAAACCTTGTACCTTTTACTTAAAACCAAAACCTTATACTAATACCCTTAACTTGCTAGGATTTCCTTCAGTTTTATTCATATGGCCTAGTGAGTCAAGGTCACTAGATAGTAAAGGTAGCCTCATTCGGGAAATATCAAAAAAAGTGGAGTGGGAGATGTGATGTAGTTGTAGTAAATCTACTTACAGTACGATTTTTTTAACCGTGCCATCGGCTCGGCTAGCGCACGGTGGGCTAGCGGTGTAGCGGGGAGGGATTGTAAAGGCAGTTCCACAAACTTCGATTAAACAAAACTGATTGAATAATTATTCGAATAAAATTATTGAAATAAAAACTACTTGAATGAGTCGTCTCTTGTTCGAATAATACTGTGGTGTGGTTAAGGTAAATGCCAGACACCAAGTAGGCCTACTTCTAACCAGGCAGGAAGTTTTCCCCGGAATCTAACTCCAGACATCCGTACCAAGCAAACCGTAAGTTAAACGAAAACATTTTTCAAATAAAATATTTAATTTGGACCTTTATCTAAAACTTTCTCGCGAACACTTTGTCTCTGACCAACAAACAAAAAACTTTTCAGCGGTGTGAAGATTTCATGTCATTATTAAAGTACATTGTTGTAATATTGATTTTTAAAATATGAAATAGGTTTTGTAATGGATTTTCTTTTACATCATACGAATCGTATGGTTCTTATCTGCGTATCCGTGAAAGTTTCATAATTTTACATCGCTTCTAAGTGTATTAAATGTCAGTGTTATTGAAGCTCGGTTTTCGCTGTTTCACGCCGCTAGGCTTAGTTTTTCGTGGAGTAGACGGAGCGATTTCTAATGTTATCATTCAGGTTAGTACAATTTGGCCGAGGGCACGGTTAAAAAAATCGTACTGTACATCTCCTATGTTAGCGGCATTTTTTTACTACAATGACGTCACTGGACAGGGGGGGGGGTTCGAGTTTGTTTACATGACTATAAGGCAAACTTTACTATCTAGTGACCTTGCTAGTGAGTCTCATGTGGCACGCACGAACCCTCCCAGCACGGCCGCCACTGGTACGATTTTTTTGTGCGGTCGCTACTGACACGTTCGCTTACAACACCCCCCCCTCTTATTTCTCCCCGTTATTTCTTCTGTTATTTTATTATGTCATCCTTGCCGAATAAATTAACAAGATATAACCTGGAAAAGTAGTATGTACAAATACCTACGATTTATTTAAAATTAGAAAATTCTTGACAATAAAGCGGTTTATTATTTTGAAATACCCCTTTTTACCAAGAAATCTCAATTAATATTTAACCCAATGACCTCTTTCTAACTAAATAGTAGCCAATTTATAAGAAACAATTCTCATCAAATAATACAAAACAACGTTTGCATAACTTTACTAAATCCAAAACCTCCAACAGAACGGTTTTGTTGGATGTTTTAAGTTCCTGACCGACATTGTTGAATTTAAAACTGCATTTCTAACTTGCAATTTAACTTTGAACCAATTGAAATGACGGCAAACAACACTAAACTATGGCAATGCAACTGAAAGCATCAATGGATTCTTCTTCTTCCTCTTTAACTTGAACTAAATATTGAAAAAGCAATCAAGTAACCAATATATTGAAAAAGTAATCAAGCAATCAAGCAATCATAGTAATATCAACGATCAAGAATATGAACTACTAAGTAAAGGATTAAAACATAACATTCAAAATACCAACATCAAAAAAGACATAGAACAGAATATAATAGATGTAGAAAATGCAATTTTATTGGTTCGTAAGGAAGATCAAGTTCACGCAAGACACCTAGCGGCAGAAATTATAAAAGAAACTATAAAACAAAGAATAAATAATAAAGCAAAAAATAACAAAGAAGAAGCTATTATTAAACAATTAAATAAGAAAATAAAAAATAGCAACACTTTAGTTACAAAAGCAGATAAAGGAAACGCAATAGTGTTAATAAAAATAGAAGATTACATCAAGAAAACGGAAGAATTTATAAACAAGACAGAATGTAAAAAAGAGAAGAAAGATAGAACGGAAACATACCAAAAAGAAATTAAAAATATTATTAAAAAATCACATAACCTATTGGACGAGAATGAATACAAATACATTAATATGAACCCCAGTCTACCAATAATGAGATCTCAAGTAAAAATCCATAAGAATAACTACCCAATTAGGCCTATAGTAAATTATACAACCGCACCAGCATACAAATTGGCAAAACATATAGCAAACGTTATTGGAAATATGGGATTGCTAAAAAACAAATTTATAGTAAAAAACTCATTAGAAGTGGCAGAAAAATTAAAAGTACTTGAAGTTTCAGAAGAACATAAACTTATTTCATTTGACATAGAGAACCTATATCCATCGATACCCATAAACGAAACACTAAACATTTTAGAGAGTTTGTTAAAAGAAAATGGAAGTAATATAGAACTAAATAAAGAAATTATGCAGGCTTTAACAATAATACTACAACAGAACCAATTTAAATTTAACAACACTGTGTACAAGCCGAAAGATGGATTGGGTATGGGAAATCCATTATCTGCTATACTAAGTGAAATTTTTATTCAACATTTAGAAGAAAAATATATAGAAAACATTTTGCAGAAACATGAATGCTTAGAATACATCCGATATGTAGATGACTCACTATTAATAATAAAAGACAGTCAAAATAATAAAGGAGAACTAATTTTAGAAAAAATAAATCAAATCCACGACAATATTAAATTTACAATGGAAAAAGAAGAAAACAGAACGATTAATTTCTTGGACTTAAAAAATAACCAGAAATAATAAACAACTAGAATTTGGAGTTTTTAGAAAGGACACATACACCGATAATATAATTAATGCACATTCAAACCACCCAATGGAACACAAAATGGCAGCTTTTCGATACATGATTAATAGGTTATATAGTTTACCGTTAAAAAGGAAAGCACACAAAGAAGAACTAAACACAATATTTAAGATAGCTGAAAATAATGGATACGAAAAGAGAACAATAAGAAAATTAATTCGTAAAATAAAACAAAATTTAAATAATAAGACCAAAGTCACAAAGAAACAAGAAAATATCTGGGCGGGATTTACCTTCACTGGAAAAGAAACATATAAAATGAAACAATTTTTTGGGAAATTCAATGTTAAAACTGCTTTTAATACGAACAACACCATAAAGAAAAGATTAAGCAAGTCTATAGAAGATAGGGAAGCATACGACAAAAATGGAGTATATAAAATAATGTGTAAATGTAACGCAACATATATAGGCCAAACAGGACGAAAACTAAAAACAAGATTTAAGGAACATATTAGATCTTATAAATATGAAAAAAGAGATTCAAATTACGCAACACACTTATTAAATGAGGGTCATATGCCATATGAAATGAAAGAATCAATGAAGCTCTTACACCAAAGTAACAAAGGAAGACGGTTAAATATAATGGAAAACATGGAAATTTTCAAACTAAAAATGAACGGAGAAAATATTATTAATGAACAAATTAACAGTCAATCAGAAATAACTTTCCAAACTCTAAAATTGTTGAAAAAATAAAATATAAAAAAAAATTACATAACATATTACATAACGTGTTGCATAACAGATTACATAACAGATTACATAATAGATTACATAACAGATTGCATAACAGATTACATAACAGATTACATAATAGATTACATAAGAAGCAGCACCAGTAGTAGGAAGAGAGGGGTGGCTAACTATATCAAGACGATTCCATAACGGATGAATCCAGTACTGAAATAGGTCTCGATAATGGAGGAACTCCGAAACGCGTCGACAAACTTTAGTGAAAGTGTTACGTTAGGATTGGCAGAAAATTGTACTAAAACTTAAATCAAGTAACCATTAGTCCTTAGTGCATGGTGTTGACATTTGGATTTAGTTTATGAATTGTGGTTTCACTCTTACGTTATTACTGGGATTATGGGCAGTCTATTCCTCATTCAAAAACTTTTTCAGTTTTTCATCACTATTTTCACACTAATTATTTATTTACAGTGACAACCATTTGCAAAACTTCTTTTTTTAAAGACCACACCGTGTTGAAATGAGTTCCATTTCCCAATATTTCAGTCAAGTAAATATGAACTTCTAAAAAAGCGAGTGTACGTCCTACGTCAGTGAGTAACAATAAAATGTAACAGCTGATTTCACCCATCATCTGTAATAGTTAAACAAAAACTAGCGTAGATTATACTTTGGGGTTATGTTTACAACTTCAATCAATACTATAAAGTTTTGTGAAGTTTATTTAAAAAACTATTGTTATAGAACTAATATTATAAAATGAATATAAATTCAACCTTTTATCTTAAATATAATCATTTAGGGGAAACCTTGGAAATGGCGATCACCCGGGTAATGCCGAACATCAAATTTTTTGCTTAATGTGTTTGAATATAGAGTCTGTTTGGTGCTGCTACCTACCACTTGGGAAGATCAAATTACCACGCTTGGACTGGCTTCATTAAGTTGCTAGGTTTGCTAGTGAAAACCAAAACACTGTTTCTGCCGCTTTGCTTGTTAAATTCAACAAACATTTAGAGCAGGGTAAATTTAGAACAGGGCAAATCTGTTTATATGTACTTTATTTATTCAGAGATACTAGAATCAACACTTATTTTAGTATATTTATCTAGTCTATGTTGTGATGTTTAAGAAGTGTTATTGTTTAATATGCCATGAAAAAGAACATGTTGACAAATGGGGTAGTCACGAACTAACTGTTCGCCAATACCCCGTACCATGTTCGTCATTTCCCCACATGTGTTATTTTGTAATCTACAACTACTTCTGTAAGGACAATGGTGTGGTCTTGTTAATACCACCACACCCGTCTCTTAGGCTACAACTTTTGAACATTATGTTCTATCGCCCACTGAAAACTGTGTTTAATCAAGAGTGTGAATCTTCGTGCGGGAAAACGAGATTCATCGTTTCAGATGTCACTACTATATTCAAAAAAGCTTACACAAAGGTAGCAAACAAGGAAAAAGGAATAAATGGTTTTAAAACAACAGGCTCTAACCACTTAATCCAGGAATGTTTAGTGAGGATGACTTCTTTGTCGCAGATGATAGAGCTATTATGAAATGTAGGAGGGCAAACTAAAGAATTACAACCGGAATTAGAACAAATTATCCCAACCTCAAGTGCAGTTTATAAAAACGAGACGATTTCTATATTTCTGTTGCAGAGATTTCACCAACATACTGTTAATATTTACCAACATTTTTTGGTTGAAATTAAAAGCAAAAATTAAAATCAAATTGAATGTTTCAACATTTTTACTATTAAATGTGTTAAAACTATTATTTGTTTTTAAAACACTTTTGTTTTTACATGGGTTTTACATTTGGGGTAATAAGCGAACTATGTATGCAATTACACCGGTTGGCGGGGTAATGCCGAACATGGTAGTTTTTTTTTTATAAACATGTTTTTCTATGTAAAGACGAAATTTTAAAATATTGTTACCAATTGGATTCAAAAGACAAAATATTAAATTTTATGTAGCATGAGTTATGTTTGTCATCATTTTCACGACTTTGTATAATTCGACACCAAACCTAAGTGATCGCCATTTCCCCGGTCTCCCCTATACAGATTTAAAGGAGAGATACTCTTTCGTTTACTTAGTTTATCTTCGTATAATATATAAACATTATTCGGTTATTAATTTCTTCATTATAATGTTAATAACTTTTAAACCATTTATATATCAATATGAAATTGAAAAGCAATGAAAAGATAATATCTCTATCTTTAAATAATTCACAATAAATAAGGATTTCTATCTTTAATTATGATCTATTATTTCTATCTTTAATTATTATAATAAATTAAGGTTGCAATTTGCGACAGTAAGGTTGTTGCTAACAATTGTATTGGGAAGTTCAAAGTATATTCCTATAAAGAGTAAAGTTGTAATGATCAAGTAATTATACTTTACTTTATTTGTTCCTAGTCTGTACACATTTCTTGATTACAGCTAATGGAAATTAATTGTATTATATTTTATGTGGACAGCCATTACCTTTGCAATTAATCTCTCCATCTTTATTTAAATACACAAACGTTATAATTAAAGCAGTGTAGTCAAAGTGAAATAGCAAACAGTTGTTTGTGTAGAAGATGATAAATAAATAGAAAGATGATTTAGTACAATTTTACAATTCAACTATTTTCTGGAAACACTAAACTGTTGGAATTCCTAATTACCCTAAACGCCCATCAGCTTGATTGCCTGCTAACTTAGTACACACATGTACGTCTTGCTGAGAGCCTACTCTACAGATGGAAGGCAATCTTACCAAGTGCTATTCCTGTATTAGCAGACGACTTACTCATGATTTGTTACTTATTGATTTGACTTCTCGTCCTCAAAGTAGGAACAAAATCATCTGCCTAATGACTACGCTATATCCGTTCCTTCTTTATTTATAAAATCAAATCTTAAAACAGGTTACCTATTCTGATAAAACATGGTATTTATAGTTTTACTTCTTTAAAATAAATTCCTAGCAGAAATGATAATAATCCAAGCTTATAGCTGAGCCGCTGACGTGAGGAGCGAATTTAAAAAAAATAAGATTTTATGTTTTAGGGTTTCAAACGACTATATGAAAAATTGGTGATGCCGCTGAATAGCTACTTGCGTGTACGAAATATGTAAGTAGAATTTATTTGCAGCCTCCAGTCCCAACTAACGTGCTACCTAGGATTTTAGACTGCTTCGCTTCGCTCGCAGCAGACAGGTTTGACTCCCGGTTTTCGGCCTCGTAACAGAATGATTTGAACCGAATATTTTTTAAATATTTTACGTTTTGATCGATTTTTGGGGAACCTGACGGACTATAAGATAATGTAAAAAACAAAGTTTGCATAGTAATATACTATATTTATTATTTTGTTTAGGTAAAACCCTCAAAATATTTAATTTTTTTCTTTCTGTTTTCATTTCTGTCCCTCAAAACAAATTATTTTCACAAAATAAACGCATAATTTCAACAAATAACATTTAACAGCTCCCCAACACCTATTTACACTTACAAATCTGAACCACAGAAGACATCAAGATTAATAAAGCACTATGATCTATTTCCTGAATACAAGGGAAGGGCTTTAAAAGGAGCATTGCTACAGTATGGAGCTAGCTACAGTCCAGTGCAGTTTAGCTGATGAAAGTTGAAAGACAAGATCCTGACTTTACTAATATTTCATTCAGTAATTGTTCTACGTTAAACCTTATTCAAATAACCAAAGTGTAGTGCTATTTTTTTTAACAATTACTTGATCAAATATCCTAGAAGGAGAACTAATAATTTGGTGAGATGTATCCAAACCTTAATATCCCTTTTTATGTTCTTGCATCCAATCATATTTGTGAATATCAGCACTTATTACGATAAAGGGTTAACCCTATCTTATTTTTCAATTAATGACTGTGAGATTGATTAACTGTATATATATCATTTTTGAAGTTTGTGCATAATTTGAACTCTGTGATTCCTTTTTAACACTACATCCACACATACATCTCTACTAACACCAATAAACCTTTTGTACTATTCATTTCAACTTTAACTAACCTTTGTATTCATTAATATTTGATTTTAGTAACATTTAGAAAATATGCATGCTTATTTCATTTGTCCTTTGGGAAGAGTCGGCACCAACCTCCCGAGATAAGTTTCTTGTGTCTCTCTTATAAAATAAACTGGCATAAATCCAGTATTTGAACATTCCCCAATAGCCTAAGCTATTATTTATAAACTTTTCACAGGTTTCTATAAGAATTTTGATCCTAGTTATAAAACATATAATTTATGTGTTTTTGGTTATTAACCTTCAATGAACAATTAATTAACTCTTATATAAATATAAACCTATTGTAATTTCTTTGAAGGAGATAAAATTAAATTGTAAAATTTAAATAAAAAGTAAAGCTAATATTTTACAATTAATTGTTACTTGAGTCGACCATTAATTCTTTCGCATATTTTCAATATTTAATTTGCAACCTGTGATGCTGTGCAAGAAGTATTCAAAACCTCATTTTCGTTTTTTTCTACAAAACCTAAATTAACAATAGACACATCGAAATAGTTTAAAACGATTCGAATGCAATTATTCTATATAAAACAGTTATATGCTTGAAAATTATAATTTAACTTTTGAAATAATTTTCTTCAACGATGAGTTCTGTATTTGTTCAGCTGAAGCAGGTTATCCTTATTTCCAATCCAAACGTTGGAGAAATAATTAATTCTCTGCACACATATGAGAGACATTTTTATTTTAAATTTGCTGAATAACAGCGCCAAATTTCATCGCTATACCCGTATTAGTTCGTGGGAAAGATTGACTACGCGTTCAATTATAAAATAAGAAAACATCGCGTATTTTTATAGGGCGGATGGCTTCCGGCTTTGACTAACGAACGGAACATCTGCCGAGATATTTGTTTTTATTTTTTCTAAACCCGCGGTCAATTAAAACAGAACGACCCTTCTCATAAACTAAACACTGCGTCTATTTAGCGCTACTTAAACAGAACACAGTTTGATTGGACGGACAGGAGATCAAGTGGTTTTTGCATGAAACCGAACCGAGCTTTTTGCTCGAGGCCGGCCATTTTCTGCCAATGTGATTAGTACAATCGCTAATTAACACTGCTCTCGTCCCGGGTTTATGAAAGGAAAATAATAATGAAGTCTGATGTTTGCTAATTAAGCTCTCCAGGTACTTACTTGTTGTAAAGGGATGATTTAATGATGTGGGTGCTGCATGCAGAGTAAAGTTGTACAAACTGCAATCTTCGTTTTGTTAACAACAAATAGGACGAAGTTTAACGTTTGTCATCTTTTGTTCGGTTTAACTCTAGACCTGAAATATTTTAGCAATTGTTTAGTGTTTGTTTTTTATTGGTACTTTTGTCTGTATATTTATTCATTCTCTCCTTTCTCAGATAAAATAAAAATGTTTTGTGAGTTGTGCGTTATATACAGGAGATTCAGGAGAAATGTTTTACTAGTGACATTAAGAAAAAGTTCGTATAAACACAGGTCCGGAAATATTTCGTTTTCCAGTTATGCCCATTTTTTTTTACAAAATACTTAATATCTTTGGACGTAAGAAATATTTTGAACCCAAATTTTGGATACATCTTTGTTAGGACATCATTTAACCATGAACAAAACCCAAAACTTTTTTTCATATTAGTTTCAAAATGGCTGCTATTTAAATTTGCAATGTAAAATATCTCGAAAATCGATAACTTTACACAGAAATTTCAACAAACAAAAATTTCCTTTTTTAATTACAAACATAACGGTTTTTTTTTATTAATTTTGTAACTTAAAAGTTAACTGAGTTATTGGCTAAAAACTAAAAAAAAATTGTATTTTTCGTAGTTTTCCATAATATACACAAATGTATTTTTTATGTAAAGTTAGTGGTTTTCGAGATATTTCACTCTAAACATTTTAAAATTCAGCCATTTTGAAAATATTTGAAAAAACGTAAAAACGTTTTGGTTTTTTGTACATGGGTAAAATATGTGTCCAAAATTTGCCTGCGTCCAAATATATTAAGAATTTTGTAAAAAAAATTGTTGATAACTTGAAAACGAAGTATTTTCGAACCTATGTTTGTATGAACTTTTTTCTTTATTTTCACTAGTAGATCACGTCCTGGAAGTTGCTTCTCTTCTTTCTAAATCATCCTGTATATGACAGTATGACACGAACCTTCACAACGAATGGATTAATAAGTAAATAATTGTACATTTAGAAACTTTAAATTGGATAAAGTGACATCACCCAGGAAATGTTTAAGTATAATCATGTTTTAATAGTATAAACTTAACGTAGTTTAAATTATCGCTAATTATAATTAATTGACTATACATACATTTCCGTTATGTCCTTCAACAAGTAAACATTTTAAGTCGAAATAAATCGATCACGCAGCTGAACCGCTGACGTGAGTTGAGCAAATTTCCAAAATGAAGTTTATAAGTTTTAGGGTTTCAACAAACTATTTGAGAAATTGGTCTGAAGGAGCTGATTAGCTGCCTAGGTGTTCGAAATATATTAGTAGAATTTGTTTGTACTTCAGCCTCCAGCCCTGTCTCAAGCGCTGCTTCGACGTGAGGGGGGGGGGGTTACATCGAGACCTTGCGCCCTCAAATCATGGATTACTTCCCTCCGCTCCAGCGGACAAACTCGCTTTGTACGGTACTTTTATAGTATTTTACGTTTTGATCAATTTTGGGGAAACCAGAAACCAGGTCGAGAAAAAACAAAATGTGAAGAACAATCTACTATATATATGTTTTTAGATACAACTCCAAAACAAGTTTCATTGTAGTGCGTTGTTAGATGTCGTAAATCGTCAGATGTTGGATTTTTTGGCTAACGAACTTGTCCGCAGAGCCCCTTAGAAAACCAACGTGTGTACCATGACGTGTGTTAAATTCAGTCGTCAGAGTGCGAACACATATGTATGTATAACATTTTTATTGACACCCCAAAACGAATCTGGAAACTATGATCGTTGCTCATTGACTATTCCCAACCTTAGGTTATAAGAACCATTGCATAGCTCATATTTCCTACGGAAATACGCTGACTAGAATAGTTCCTGTTTACAAGAAAGGTTAGTGACCAATTTTTGTTTTGAGCATAGTGTTATCATGTGCAAAGCAATTTTTAAATGTTTACTGACCCGTCATTTAAATTGGGAAAGTTTGAGCTCCCAGGCAAATCAGAAAAACTCATACATTTCTCAACAGAGTTTATCCGAGAGATCTTTTAATTCACTTTAAATATTACCCACTTTAGATTTATCTTTAAAATGTAAGAAAACAAGTTTAAAACGATTTTCACTTATTAGCCTTTAGTTTTGCTCTTCTGACCAACTATGTTATTAGTTTGTTTTTTATCTTGAATTTCTAATTTTAAAACATCTAACATAATGGCGATCAAAGCTAAAACAATGGAAACGCTACTGGAAATACTATTGGATTCTTCTTCTTCCTCTTCATGATAAACTAAATATTGGAAAAGCAATCAAGAAAACATTTGTCTCTAGTGTGGTGTTGACGTTTGAATTAAGTTTATGAATTCTCATTTTACTGTGACGTGTATTCTTTTCTGTTGGTTATTGACCACATACCTAGATGGGAGGGCAACTAAAATAAATCGAAAAATAATAATAAACCTGTAGAGTTTATTATGTATTATTTTAATGTGTTTTGTAGGGGTTTGAAAAGTCTGGAAACGGCCCAATATCTCAAAATGTACTATTTTTATGGGATAGTAATGAATGGAGTTATTCACATCCGTAAAAGAGCCACTTTTGAGTTTGAAAATTTTCCGCTATGTTATATCCGCCATTTTGCAAAGAACTTAATTTTTTTAAATGTGTGATACATGTTTTAATGGTAATCTGACGAAAAAACGGTGGTCAGATCCGTTTTTGGCTATCGAAATCCGTTTTTAAATTGTAGTCAGTTAAATAAGCGAAAATTCAAAATCTTTTGTCAAAATAATCAAAGAAACACGCATCGCATATTGCTATAATTAGTTTACAACTTTTAAAGTTTCATTTTGAAATGTAAATAAAAAATACTAATCGTAATTGTTGCCATAAATTTTGTTAATTAACATGATTAAAGCAATGAAATAACTTTTAAATAATTAGCAAGCTAAGTCTAAAACGAACTTAATAATTTTTAAGTAACTTATTTAAAATAATTTATTTAAATTCCAAACAGTAGTTATTAACAAAAATAAAATAACTAAGAACAAGAAAATACCATATTTCAAATAAAATTGCATTTGAACTAAATCAGACGATATGGTTGATAGTTGAAACTTAGTAGAAATGTAAACTTAGTAGAAATGTAAACATAGTAGAAATGTAAACATAGTAGAAATCTAAACATAGTAGAAATGTAAACATAGTAGAAATGTAAACATAGTAGAAATGTAAACATAGTAGAAATGTAAACTTAGTAGAAATGTAAACTTAGTAGAAATGTAAACATAGTAGAAATGTAAACTTAGTATAAATGTAAACATAGTAGAAATGTAAACTTAGTAGAAATGTAAACTTAGTAGAAATGTAAACATAGTAGAAATGTAAACTTAGTAGAAATGTAAACTTAGTAGAAATGTAAACTTAGTAGAAATGTAAACACAAGACAACACATATAAGATGATTTGTTTATAATTATTTAAATTCAAAACCGTTATTAACAAAAATAAAATAACTAAGAAAAAGAAAATACCTTATTCCGAGGGAAATTGCTTTTAAACTAAATCAGCTAATATGGTTAATAGCTAAAAAAAGTTTGCAAGAAAAACAATATAACACGAAATGTTTATAATTAATTTAAATTCAAAACAGTTATTAACAAAAATAAAACGACTAAGAAGGAGAAAATAACTTGTTCTAATTGAAATTGTTTTTAAACTAAATCAGCTGATATGGTTGATTGCTTGAAATCAAGTTTTCAAGAAAAACAATATAAGATGATTTTTGTTAAATATTTATTTAAATTCAAAACGGTTATTAACAAAATTGAAATGACTAAGAAGAAGAAAATACCTTATTACAATTACTAAAATCTCGTTTAAAATAAATCAGCTTGTATGGTCAATAGCTAGGCCTACTAAAAAAAACATTCAAAAATGGAACAGGTGTTGTAAAACTCTTCTTTTTTACCACCTTTTGAGTTTCATATTAGAACTATGAAGTATTATGATTGTAATTAACTCACTTTAAAACCAAATTCAAGGTGAAGAATTAATTTGTTCTGATTTAAGGTAAAACTGTTGTCTGTTATTACTAATTATCGTACTTTATAAGTTTATTCTTTTGTAAAAAAAAAAAAAAAACACCTGATATGAAAAAGAACGAATTACTTTGTTGATAATGTATGGTTATGGTGATCGAGTTCTACCATTGCATTAGGTATGCAATTTATTTAATGCTGTATTTCCAGATAGAATCCGATATCCAAGTCTACTGTATCCAAGACCGTCAGTGAGAAAAAAAAAATTGTGGATCAAACATAACCTAACCTTACCATATCTAACCTTAACACACCTTTTTTTCCGCAGCGAAGGTGGAAGCTCTACCAGCCAACAACAGGAGCCGGTACTCCCAGTAGTGTCGAGCTCTCAGCCAATAAACCACCTCCGCTACATCACACTGGAACTGCTACTAGCATTACTTCAGTGAGATGTTTGTCTGTATTTCCTAGTGTTTAAATTCTATGTCACGAACCTGTCACTTTGGAAGATCGCTCTCTTTTTTCTGTAGGATTGATTTACCAAAATCACTCATTGCTTGCCAGTTTTCTTTACTCTTCACCATGATCTGTATAAATGAAGCCACATCAGGCATTACATTTGTGGTTTTTTTCAGGTCCTCTATGTCACTTATCCACCTCGGACACTGAAAAAGGGTATGCTCTACCGAGGCTTCCACTTCTTTACAGTACTGGCAGGCTGGCGTACCTCTTATCCTAAATCTGTGGAGATATGCACCGAAATCGCCGTGACCCGTCAATACCTGTGTTAGGTACTAATTTGTATCCGCAAATCTCAGGTTAATCCACACCAATGTCTGGAATTAACACTGAAGTCCATGCACCAGTAGCACTTTGCCTCCATCTTAACTGCCACAACTCAAGCGTTTCCTCCTTCGGTGCTTTGGGGAACAAGGTTTTTTGGCTTCTTCTTCTGGCACTCACACTCACCAGCAAATCAATTAGTGGCATTCCTGCAACTATGATTGCTGACTACATAGAATATTTAGAATAAACCGTCCTATATGCGCTAAAGGTTCGTAGCGTCATTCTCCTCTGAACGCTACTAGACATCTTCCTAAACTTAGACTATTTTAGTCAGTCCATCCATATGGGTGCAGCATATAGCATAATTGAATATGTAGCAAACATAAGGACCTTGCGCTTATACGATCTGGGTCCGTCTATATTTCTCAGGACTTCCTCTAATGCCTTCACCACTTTATCAGCTCTTGCATAGCGCTTCTCACATGCTCCGTCATTCTGAGGATATGGTCGAAAATCACTCAAAGATATTTCAGACACTTGCCCATAGTCACCTCTAAATCACCGATCAAAATCGTGCGGGTCCTTATCGATCTCCTAGCAACCAAAAGTGTAACTTCCGTTTTATGGGTTGCCAATTCCAGACAGCAACCTTACCATACCTAACCTAACCTTAACATACCTAACCCAACCTTACCATAACTAAC
>JAGFPH010016906.1:6807-18522 GCA_018207615.1 Philaenus spumarius
GTTGCAGTTGTAGTAAAACCCTGACATTGGTTTTTCAGACCATGGAAACACCTTCATGTGACATCTTTTAGATCTGTATTTTTGAACGGCAGCCATTTTGACCTGGGGATTTTGTTGACTGTACTTTTTGGAAGCCTCACTATGCACGGCAGGATTTTTTTATTGTATCTTTTGACAGACTCCTTATGTGCACAATTAGTATTAGAAAAACGTTTTCGCCGTTTCTTCCCACGTTTCTGGGTGGTTTGAATAATGGAAAAATGATCTAATTCAACAGTTTCAGATGGCAAATACGGTTCTGTCGTCGGAGACTGAGACTTTTGGAGATCATTGTCTGAAAGCTGCCCAATTTCCCTAATATTATGTTCCGCAATATAAGAGGGAACGGGAGTATCAGGAATTAGAAGGGTTTAGAGGAATGAGAACATCAAAATGATAAGCCCAACTGATGCACCAGTATCTTGTAGTCAGTCAGTAGGAAAGTGAAAGTGAGTTAGAGGCGGGAGGGGCAAGGTACAGTTATTTGTGCCAGGTTTCTTGTTTTAAGGCTATATATATTTTCAGAAATCGTGATCAGTCCGTAGGCAAAAAAATAAAAAATCCAATTTACCAACATTTTAAAACATTAAAAAAAAATTCGTAAGACATACAACCATACAATATTTTGTTTCATTGGAATATCTATCTTATAAATAATATATATTGTTTGAGATTTCACCATGTTTAGACAAATCGTTTATTAGATATGATGATAAATATATAGATCGGGGCAGCAAAATATATAGATAGATGCCTCGATCCGGATTTGCATGGATCGATATAGAAATCGAAGTTAAATGTATATTAACCAGAAAAATATGACGATAAATATATTATATTATCTATTTTTATGTTGATTTTTAGTAACTTTGACCCCCAAACCCCCTAAAATTTCGAATTTTTTTAAACAGTTTCTTAGCGAGCACCTATGGCCCTAGAGGAAACTACATACCAAATTTCATTCCAATCCGTTTGGTAGTTTTGGAGAGATCTTGATTTAGTAAATTTGATACCCCCAAAACCCCCATAAAATTTCGTGAGCACCTATGGCCCTAGAGGAGTCTACATACAAAATTTCGTTCCAATCCGTTCAGTAGTTTTAGAGAAATAGTGATTTAATAACTTTACCCCCCAAACCTCACTAAAATTTCGAATTTTTCAAAAACCTTTCTTAGTTAGCACCTATGTTTCTAGAAGAAGCTACATACCAAATTTCGTTCCAATCCGTTCGGTAGCTTTGGAGAAATCGTGATTTAGTAACTTTGACCCCCGAAACCCCCCCTAAGATTTCAAATTTTTTTAAACCCTTTCTTTGTGAGCACTAATGGTCCTAGAGGAAGCTACATGCAGTACCAAATTTTGTTCCAATCCGTTCAGTAGTTTTTTAGGAGATTTCGTGATGAGTCAGTGAGTTAGTGAGTAAGTGGTATTTGGCATTTATATATATATAGACTAGCTGACCCGTACGGCGTTGCCCGTGGTGGTTGGTGATATGAAACGGGCATGTTGCAAATCTCATAGTGTGTACAATATTATTTACATTAAAATAATCATCAAACTAAATATTTTTGTATCAGCTCTTCTTGTTAGCAAGCATGTTATTGGAGAGCCTCTCTGTAAACAACATTGGCAGTTTGGTCCTCCAATAACAAAACATATAAGTTGTCGGGAGAGCTGACTCTGGAGCAGGCAACATAGAGTTGACCGTGGGAGAAACAGTCCTTTCGCAAATCCACCCCAGCTACCTTTAAAGTTTGCCCCTGAGGTTTGTTTATCGTCATGGTGAAACAGACTTTCACTGGAAACTGAAGTCGTTTAAAACTGAAGTGGTAGTCTGAAGGTATTAGTGGAATTTGCGGAATGAAAACTGTTTATCCCTCGCCAGCTCCTGTGATGATGGTTGCTTCTATAACATATTTGTATAAGGACTTGACCTGGAGCCTGGTACCATTGCACAGCTTAGGAGGATTGATGTTTCGGAGCAGCATGATTGGTGCTCCCACCCTAAGGCGGAGACTGTGAGTTGGGGTTCCTGGAGGATCCAGCGTATGGAGGAACTCCACAGGGTAGTGCACTGCATCCTCCAGTTCTACTACACTGTCAACTGACTCGTACTTCATCTCCTCTGCTGTTAGCTGATCCAAAAGGATGTTGTTAATTTTATTAGCGCACTCATTTGTAGGTGTGAGTATCGCTCTTTCCCTTAGCCAAGACGGATCAACGTTACTCATACCTTTCAAGTCAGGATAAATGCGCTGCGTAAAGTCCCGTATTTGGCTGACAACAGTACACAGGTTATCTGGGAGAGAAATTTTTCCATCGTTTTCCTGTATCTGACCGTAGCCAATTTGTAGAAGGAGGTTAGAAAAGTGTTCTCTACCAGATTGAGCCATTACTTGTACTCTCATGTTAATTTTAATTGTGAGGATTTTTACTAAGGGCCATAAAAAAGATGACTTTAAATATGCCTTAACCTCATCGGCCCGAGTTCCTCTAGGAACGATAGGTAAGGTCTGTCTAAAATCACCAGCCAAAAGAACAGTTACCCCACCCATTAAGCTTTTGTTACTTCTCAGATCTTGCAAAGTTCTATCAAGTGCCTCTACTCCTCCTCTGTGAGCCATTGTTATTTCGTCCCACACAATCAGCTCGCGTTTCCGCAGAACCTCAGCCATGTTACTCTGCTTGGGTATATTGCAGATTGGAGTTTCATGGCAGTTGAGGTCTAAAGGTAACTTCAGAGCTGAATGTGCGGTTTTGCCCCCAGAAAGTAGAGTAGAGGCAATTCCGGACGAAGCCACCGCTATTACGATTTTCTTGTCTTTCCTGACTCAAGCCAACAATAAATTAATGAGGGAGGTTTTCCCAGTGCCTCCTGGTGCATCTAAGAAAAAAAGCTGTCCATGTTTGGAATGCACACTGGTAATTAATGTGTTGTACACATATCTTTGGTCAAAATTAAGTTTTGGCTCGTTCGTGTTGACCATCTCAGACAATAGTACTATATTGTAAGCAACCTCCCTCATTAATTCACGGTTGGGTGAATCGTTGTAACGATCAAGTGACGGAATAGGCAGGCCATATTGCTTGAAGCCGTGGCCAGACTTTAAAAAAACCAAATCTGCTATCAACATCAAAGTCTTGTTGGAAAAAATGTCCATATCAACTTCTACTCCTGTTTGGTATTCCCTCTCTACATTTCTTTTTACATCATCAGCCATGCTTTCCTTGTAGGTCTCCCAAAGGTTAGAAGCATCGGATACCTGGCAGAATACTAACATTACTGAAAACATCTCACGGATTTTGTTAGGAGATCTCGATAGTGCGGCTTTTTCGAGTGTCTTATTCCAATGATTGTCATCTTCCAGTAATCCCAGTGCTCTGCAAGCTGATTGAAAAGTGGGGTGAACTACACCTTCAATCTTTTTGAGATCACTGAAGCTGGTAGGTCCTCGAACCTCATGTAGTAAAAGACGGAGATAGTAGCATTCACTATTTGAAGGGTGTACGGTGTAAAGCCTACCCAAAACATCACCCCCTTTTACTCCAGGATGCCCTAGGACGCTCTTTCCTTGCTTTCTTCTACTGAACTTGTTATTTTTCCAAACGTAATACTCAGGAATTTCACTGTACAATAATGTTCGAGCGAAATAGTCTACTTTACAAAGATCGAAGAATCCTATCAAAGTGGTCTTCGGAGGGTTTCTTACTTTGTCTTCGGCATTGTCTGGATTAAAATAGACTCTTTGGCCATTTTAAAGATGGACAGAAAGATGCATGACGGGTGGATATCTTTTGTGGATTGGAAAGCCAAATATCCGCCACACTGCCTCTTTACTACTGATGTAACGACCTGATTCATAACGCGTGACCTCATCAAACTCGTTCTGGATACCAAATGATGCCTGATCAGTGCCCTTGTTTTCATACTTGCATATATATTTAATAGACTTTATTGAATTACAGATCTCGACGTTGATATGAGCTTCAAAAGTGCGTAAAAGGACAGGATTGTACGGCACCACCCACCTATTGTATAAATCAATATCTTTTACATTTACCGTAAATCCACTTTCCGCCGGAGAGCGTCTGCGATATTGCGGATAACCATCTTCAGCAGTCTGCGTCTCCTTTGTAATAGGGCGGGGGTATCTCTTACTGCATGAGCCGTTAACCATACAGGGGATTTCTTGTTCAGGACTCCGCAAGGTCCATAAATCATTGTGGACTTGATTATTTCATGCAGAGTAGGATCTAGATCAGGATCCGGTATTTCAGCGCTAATGACACTATCTGTTTGGCTGGGGGTGATTCTATCTATTAGCCACAGTAGAATGTGAACATGGAGAAGCCCACGCTTTTGCCATTCTACTGTGTACATGAAACACCTAGTTGGCCCGAAAACACAGCCTTTTTTCAGCAACTGCATAATATTTTTTAACTTTTACGTGAAATACCCTAGAAATTATGTCGTGCCTACAGTGAGCAGCCTGCCCATCGTGCAGCTGTTCCTGTATTTCGGGCCATTTAGGGTTGCATGTAAAGGTAATAAATAGATCTGGCCGACCGTAGTGTTGCACATAGGACATTGCGTCTTGCGTCCTTTCGTGCATATAGCGAGGCCCACCGGTGAAACTGGAAGGCAACACTACGACTTTGCCTAGGTCTGAAACTTGTGCGTCATTTTGATTTATTGCGTCACGCAGATGAAAATAATCCTCCACACGTAATTTACTCTGGATGTGTCTTAGAAAATGTAATCTTTCCGTTTCTACCTTAGCAAACTCGTCTGTCAAATATTGATTCAGCAGACTTCGATACTGGAAGATCAAATTTTCTACACCTCTTTCCATGAGCAAATATGCATGGAAGGAGCAGCATTCAGATGGTATTGGGATCAACTTGAGGAATGTTTATTGAGTAACCATCTTCTCCATGGCAGAACATAAGAGGGTACTTCAGTGCGTCTTAAGATCGGTGAGTCTCACTTATGCTTGTCAAACGTGTGTCTCTGCCACGGAGTACGATGTCTCGCTTTTCAAAAGTTTGACCCACAATCACCAAAGCCACCTCTAATGTTGCTGGTTTGTTGTACCGGCCTTAATGAGCAATTGCGGGTTTCCGATCTGCAGTGATAAGCATCTGAAAATCCTTTCCATCTGGCACGTTTCTATGGCGGTTTTTAGATCCTTAATGTACGGATTGCAGTCGTGGAACATGTTTTGTAATTGACTGACTAACCACGGCTTCACAGCGGGTGCATTATTGCAACGGAGATTGCACTCTCGCTCCTCATCACCAACAAAATATATTTGTAAAAATGACGGCTCGCGATCCAATGAAGGCAGCAAACTTCCTATAAGATGATAGACTTGCCCTTGTACTTTAAAGGTAGGCATAAAGTTACCTTCCTTAACCTCCTTTGAACCAAAGGAAGTCATTTGAAAACAGCTGTTGTACTGCCTTATGTTCGAAAGAAAATGTTCCGAATGTGGGTTGTCGCCTTTCAAAAGACTATAAAGGAGCTCTGGAGGAGGCTTAGGCAGAGGTAAATAGACCTTCCCATTATTTCAACATAGGCCAGGAGCTTCATCTTTCCATTTCATGGCCTTACAGCATTGACATGCTATCATAGGACCTAATATAATAGTTTTGTATTTGTTATATTCGGTCTCGGTGTTGTAGTAAAACCCTGACAGACTTTTTTTAGACCACGGAATCATATTTGTTTGACTTCTTTTAGAGTTGTATTTTCTAACTGCAGCCAAGGTTACTTGGGGATTTGTTTCATTATATTTTTTACTGGATTCGCGATGCACGTCAGGATTTTTTGATTATATTTTTTACTGGCTTCGCGATTGACCTCAGGATTCTTTTCATTATATTTTTTACTGGCTTCGCAATGCACGTCAGGATTTTTTTCGTTGTGTTTTTTGCAGCTTTTCGATTCACATCTGGATTTTTCGTATTATATTTTTTGACAGCTTCACGATGGACGGAAGGATTACTCTCATTGTACTTTTCAACGGCTTACCCATTTGCTTTGGCTCATCTAGTATTGGTAAACCGTTTTCGTCTTTGTTTACCACGTTTCACTTGGTTATTTGAAGACACGACGGAACAATGAACAGACTCCACGGTATCAGTTGAAGAGCAGGTTTCTGTTGGGAATGGAGGTTGAACATCAATGTCTGATAGCTGGGAAACTTCATTAACAACCCCAAGGTCAGCTTCCACATTATGAGATATTACCACTGGGGGGTTGAGGTTGGAAGTGTTTATCGGAATGAGAACATCAAAATGACCTCGCATTAAATCCCCGGTAAACCTCAGCCGCCCAACTCTCTCAGTAGGCTGTCCATAACACCCCTCATCCAACAGAACACCGTCTCTGTAAATTTGTAGTTGGTATGGGTAGATCTCAGTAGTAGCCATAACTTCAAACGGCGTCCCGAAAGTTGTCCGTTTACTCATACTGGCTACATATACGGCTTTAGTGTTATAAATGCCTCCTTCTGCGTTTATTGTGTAAGGTTTGAACCGCCGCCAATTGTTGGATACATGGTCAACTACTCTGGTTCGCACCTGGAACCCCAGCGTGTCATTGCCATGAAATATGTAGGCCAGGGAGTAAAATAAGCACTGGCCATCCAAGGTTGTTAGAGAACAAGGTTGACGCATTAGACCGTTTTCGTGGTTCAAGCCAGCCAAGTGCGGTGACGTCACGCAGTGACCGGCCCTCCGACAAGTCGCACTAGCTCTGGCAGTTAATAAGCAATGCTTGGCATCTATTCTCACAGTACACATTGTATAATGTTTGTTGATGTGCATATTTGTTGTTGTAATAATGTTGACAGTTCATATCTGTGTTTGTAATATAGACAGCGAATATTACAGTTTGTATTATTATTTTGTCAATTTGCCTTTAATTTGTAAGTGATTACACTTCTCGAATATGGAATGAATACAGTATGAAAACTTCAGCTAAAATGAGACTTAATAACAGTGCTCACTAAAACAAATTATCTATTATTTTTTATATAGCTAAAATACAAATGACCTCTTCTATAACGTAATTAAATTCAATAAAATAATTATACTGCAACTTTACATTTACTTTACTCATGATGCCTGTCGACAAATTGAAGCGTCCCAATGAATTTTAAAAAGCAATAACAGGCCAATAAAAGCTACACATCGTTAAATTTTCTTCGGTCTATGGTTACCAAATTGAACAAACACTTCATACAAACCTAAATAACTAGCGTATACGATATTATAAAATGTTCTTTCCATTTTGTAAAAATATTTTTAGTTATATACATGAATAACAATAATGTTATTATTAGTTTTGCTACAGAATCACTAATTATAACTTTGTAATTATTTACTGTACATGGACATGGATTTTATTAAAATGCTTTATAACATTTCGACTTAAAAACCAATTACCTAAAACTAAAATGTAAAAAATATAAGTTATGAGTTATGTAGCAATTTTTTTCACTTTGTTTAACCGCTTGATAACTTCAGAATTAGCGATGCTCTGTCTTTTCTTGATTTTTTCCATACAAAGTTTGAGGTTTAAGTCCTTTATTCTTATTATTGTTCTCATTTTAATGTATGATGTAATAACCTCCAATGGGGAGTCGTTACACTTTCGTGACACTGCCATTGCTAAGTCTTTCACTACATTTTGTCCATTCTTGAGTAAATTATCTCCATGGAATACTTTGAACTCCTTCTCACAAACTTGACTTGTTCATATCCATTGCTCTGACGGCTCCACCAGTCCACCCTGTGTAAAGAACAGGAGTTGTAAGTCATTTAAATAGGTAATGTTTGTGTGTTTACTAACACGCCGATTTTACACCTGCAACACGTTACGGTGCTACAATGTGAGTGCAAATTATATCGTTTTTAGAAGGTTATAATAATATACAAAATTTGTGAGTTAAAACTTTTTGTTCTATTTAAAAGCGCACATTCTCTACTAATATCTATATAAATAAAATTAGAGTTTTGTCTGTACATTGCTTAGAATCATAAATGTTTTGGTTATTGTTTCGTTTCATACAATAGGAAAGCCGAAAAGCGTCTTATCTCAATTTCTGCCTGTATGTATGTCTTGTGACGCTCAAGATGGTATTTTACGTTGTCTTCTCCGGAAAAACAAGAAAACAGATTATGATGAAACTATTATTTTTTTGTGTATTCTCTAAAAGCTAGATAATGTTTTTATCGACTTGAAACTGGTGTTATGTCCTTTTGAAATAAAATAACGAACACTCAAAAACCCAGTTTTGAGATATATTAGACACAATTTGTTGCAAGATGTCTTACATAACTATTTTACATAACCATTATTACAGGAAGATCGTCTCTGCGCGTGTGTTTAGTACATATCTGCTAGGGAATTATGCAAAACTATGCATTTTATTGTAATGATTATTTATTTATGCTTTTGCACTAAGTAATAATAAAATGTAGTATTCAATCTTACCTGTGACAAATGTCGAATCCACGAGATTTCGTTTTCTGAAGTAGACGTATAGCCCAGTCGGTGTAGGTTACAACTATCAGTAATTTGCAATACGGCTGATTTTTTTTTAATAATTACCTTAAAGTATGTAGATTAATATAAAAAAAGTTTACCAGTCTATCGATTTCCCAAAGTCGAAAAAAAATCGAATTTTTTTCTATATTCCTTAATATTTAGAGATGGGATGAAGATAAAGAAAAATAAAAAAAACCACCGTTTAGAGGAAGTATTTTTCAATTAAAAAGGTCATATGTATTTCTTTCCTCCGAGCAATGGTTTGTCTGGAAAAAAATCGATAATGCAGGTATGTATTTTGCACCAGGGGAAATCACTAAAAGTTGAAATCTCATTCATATATGAAGCGTTGGCTCATTCTAAATTGGCTGAATTTTAATATATCGAATTGAAATTTGACATAGGAGTTAAAATATATATTTTAAACATTTATGCTGAGTCTCAGCTTGTTATTTTGAAAATGACCCGATCTAGAGCCACTTGATTTATCAATAGGTTTCTCGATTTTAGGAGTACCGGACCGACGAAGTAATTTATATTTCTTTTACCTTCATCTCGTCATACTGCAGAACTGCAACCTTTTCATGTTTTTCTTTTCTTTCAACAGCTACTTTCATCAAATGGAAAATATCATCAAAAAACCCTCTTCGTATATTAATATTGGTTATCCATCTGTTTAAAGTAGACCAACTTGGTTGTCAAAGGAAAGCGGAATTTTTTTTTGAAGATATATGTTTTCTTGAAGATATAATATATGTATGTTCGTTTTCCAAGATAGTGCAAAGTTAGAGCTACTGAAATTTCATCGTTTGTCCTATTAACTCTTTTTTTATTTTCAAACAATAAATCTAACTGATTTTTTGTAAAAATTGTACTAAGTTTGTCTTTAACTTTTTTTCTGTTAACTTTTGTTTATGTTTTTTCCCATTCAACGCCTTAAAGAAGTTTGAAAGCCTACGAATTTTTAAAGATTTTTTCCTCAAAATGTGCTGTTTCTTCAATAACTGTGCTTTGAGAATATTATTTTATTTCTGTAGTTCTATACATCTTTGATTTTGGTAGTTAACTGGTGACTCGATGGTTTCCGTCTCATTTTTGCTTATAAATAACATTTCGGCTTCAGACAAACTTTCAGAAACTAATAATGAATCGACAAGTTTTTTGTTTTTTCTGTTTAAATACCTGTCTTTTCTGTTTCCTACCAAGCTTCCATTTTCTAAATTTTTAAAATTTGGAGTAGGCCTAATTGCTCGTTTTTGAGAAGAAACAGCTGTGGGTTTGACTTTTTTACTAGGTACATTCAATAGCTCTCGTTCATAGCTTCGTAAGATCTCGTTCATAGTCCTCAGGCAAAAAAATGTTCTGAACATACAGAACACGAATCAGGGTTCCATTTCTCTTCACGCCTACTTAAGTGAACACATTTATTCCTTATTTCAAGGTCTTTAGGAAAGTTAAAATAGACCACGCCATCGACCTTTGTTTAGATTTTTTTTTGCTATTATTGTAGACAGCAACTGTATACCGTTTACCCGGCATTTCTTTAAAATAAAACAAACTAATTGTTACATACCATTTGAAGTTAACAACGACTTCACAACTATTGAGACACTATTAAAACTAAGTTCCGATACACTTGTAAAAGCTGATCAATACAAAACACTATGAACAAAAACACAACCTCATGGTACGAGTGATTCTACTGAAATACTAAAATTGCGGGCGGCAGTGCAAGAAGCAGATGGCTGTGCCAGGTCACTGCGTGACGTCAAAGCTAGCAGGCATTGTGGACTGCAGGGCGAGGCGGGAATGCGTCAACCTATATACTCTATCAACCTTGCTGCCCATCAGGCCTGGTGTAGAAAACTCGGTGAGGGGTGGGTATTCCACCTACGTTTATAACCTCCATTTTAAAAGTATAATCTCTCTTCTGTGCCAAACAAAATAAATCTTAAAAACAGGAAAAAAACACGTTCTGTTGTAATTTTAACTCAAATTCATTACTGAAAAATTCAAATGGAACTCCTGTGAAGAAATACTAATAGCTAATACCGTACCTCAACAAACCTTGCACCGAAATGTTATATAACTTGTGTTTAAATTGCAAATGTGTAATCAACTGAACAAATAATAGCCTGTATAGTAAAACTTCAAGTCAAATGGTAAATAAACGGAAAAAGAATGTTAAATAAATGTGTGCCGTGGCCTGGGTAGGAGAGGGTCAAGGGTCTCTGGTAACAGAGTTTGTTGGGAGGGGAAGGCAGGTCGCGGTGAACTCAACTGATACGGCAAATCCACAGTGGACAGTGTCTACAGTTGTTACTAATCCGTAATCCCGCACTGTGTTACCCGAGGCAGATTGATTACAAATTCGATAGACTACAAATGTATTAAAACTAACTCAACTCAATACCGCAAAACAAAACTGAGACAGAATAGTTTTTACAAACTTAATTTATTTTTTTTCAAAATCCTTTCATTTTGTTGTTTTTGCGGTTTGCCAGTAATACCATGTAAATATTTTTTTCAATCCTGTTAAGTACTGCATAATGCAGTACTGTTAATGCACAATTTTGGTGAAATAAATGCGACAAATGATGGTAATTTTTACCCCCCCCCCCCCCAAACCCCGCCCTAGAATTTAGAATTTTTCAAACCCTTTCTTAGCGAGCACTTTTGGCCCTAGAGGAAGCTACATACCAAATTTCATTCCTATCCGTTCTGTAGTTTTTGATAAATTGTGATTTAGTAACTTTGACCCCCCAAAACCCCTCCTAACATTTCGAATTTTTGTAATCCTTTCTTAGTGAGCATCTATGGCCCTAGAGGAAGCTAAATACAAATTTCGTTCCAATCCGTTCCTTAGTTTTGGAGAAATTGTGATTTAGTAATTTTGACCCCACAAACCCTCCTAAAAATTCGAATTTTAAAAAGATATTTCTTACTGAGCACGTATGGTCCTTGAGGAAGCTACATACTAAATTTCATTCCAATCCGTTTGGTAGTTTTTGAGAAATCGTGATTTAGTAACTTTAACTCCCCCAAAACCCCTCCTAACATTTCGAATTTTTAAAACCCTTTCTTAGTAAGCATCTATGGCCCTAGAGGAAGCTACATAC
>JAGFPH010016907.1:5817-18522 GCA_018207615.1 Philaenus spumarius
GCTTAAAGGCTGAATACAATCGTTGCGTACACTACTTTATCTACGACCAAAAATATACAGGCTATTTGATGTTTGATGTTGATTGTAGATTTAATCATTGAATAAATAGACCAAAGCGAACTAGGTTTCTTATCTTGGGCCAATTCCTCAAAATACGCAATGAAAACATTCTCGGAAAACGAACTAACACCATTTCTAGTTTTCCACTCCATAAACTGGTTATAAACCTTTTCATAACGAAATTTAGATTTTTCTGGCAACAAATTGTTCAGAGCCGAATTTGCTTTTGTATTAATTTCCTCTGGAGTTAAACAAAATTCATCACTATCACTCATGTTTGCGGAATGCGTCAACTCACGTTTGAGGTTAGTTACAATAACACACTAACATCCGGAACGTATGGGTACAATCAGCTGATGTACTAATAGCGTTATTTTTATTACAACTCTACTTCCGTCAAATGACGAGCTCTCATTGGTCTAGAGCCTATTATGTAAAGTGACTCCTGTTAGGTAATGATATCATTACCTAATCGGGTTGGCTTTTGGTTTGTAATGTACCTCTTTCTGATGTTACTTGTAATAGCGTTATTGGTGTTTATTGCAATGGTCGTAGATAAAATAATTTATAATTTTGAATATGAACTCGTAATAGTCATAAACTTTGAATTTAATCAGAACAATTTTAATATTATAAACAATTTCCTCCTATATGTTTAATATTTTTTTGTGTGAGAACGATTGTTTTGTGTTGTATTATAAAATTATATGCATACATACTTTGTTCTACTCATTTTAATATCATATACTGTACCATCTTTATAAAAAAAATTTCAGTAATTTAATTTTTCTTAATTATTTTTTGTTGAACAGTTCTTTACCAGATTTATTTTTTGTATGTTATTTTATATTGTTTCTTTTGGGAAAAGACGGCACTAACCTCTACCTGAGATTGAGATTTTTCGTTGCTCTACCAATCTTTAAACATTAAAGACATTTAATATTGTTATTCTAGTATAACACTAATAACTTTGAGTTGTTATTTGTAATATTCTGTTTTGTTATTTTCTTAGAGAATATTTAAATTAATAGTAAATTGAGTTGAAATGTTGTAGCCGTTAAATATAAAAATTTATCAAAAAAAGTGGTAGCAGATCAGGTATTTCGTCAATCTTTCTCTTAGAACTCTTTCCCCTTCCATTTTACAGAAAACTTGTGAGAAAGAAAGTTGTAATGAGAAAGATTTCCTTCAAAAATGTACACAGTTATGTTCATTTATGTTCAGCCGGTAAATAGTTACAGCGTTTTGAAGTTTAGGGGTATTTTATTTTTAACATTTTACTCGTAAAATGCTCGTCACTCAAGTTTCGTTTCCAAGGTCTGTAACTTTATTAATTACTTTGTATACTGTTTAATTAAATAAGTATAATTATTTATAACCTGTAGAAATAATAAATTATGTATACCTGTACGTATATGTATATTTAAAAAATGAAGTTGATGAAATTCTCTACAAAATGGTATATTCAAGTTTTTCAACCGTTTATCTAGGTCACTGGATAAAACGGACATTGTTGCTACCAAGTTTCAAACGCGTGAAACGCTAGAGGAGAGGGATAAATTTTTTTAAGAAGAATTAGTTTATGGTTTCGGGACGGATAATTGGCGAAACAGGTGGTCTGGCCTAGGAAAGAAAACCCCTGCTTTTTCTAGAAGGTCACTCACCATATCTCATCCTACTTTTTGAGTGTAAACAGCCAGTACCTCGAGCGTTTGCGCCAAGTCATGATCGTGTTCTACTACATTTTCAGTACAGGTCGTTCAGAATGAGTGAAAATTGTTTAATTTGTGATATTAGGAATGACAGTGACATTGATGATAATATGAGGATCGTTAAAACGGCTGCTGCAATAAATGAAAGACATCAAGTCGAAGGTCTACGATTTGTAGAGCTACCCTCCAAGCGAAGAGTTTTTGAATGATGCTTAAGATATGGTTCCTGACAACCTCGCTGCTTTTATGAATGCTCTTATTCCACAGAAGAAAAGTGGTAAAAGGAAAGAAGATCAGAAAAAAGTTAGCATTAGTCACGTTGTAATTTGCGTCATTCGTCCGCGCTCATTCATTTCCCCTATCCTCACTGGCATTTCTTATTACATACACCGTAAGTCTGGATCACGAAACTTGATAAATTTACTGCCTGGCTTCGGGTATAGTGCGTCATATTTTGGTGCTTAGCTACTGGAACTCTCCTCTATCTACCATCCCCCGAAATCCACACCTGACAGAACATTTCGGCAATATGTTTTTGATAACGCAGGCTTCAATGTTACCTCTCTGGATGGACAAGACACGTTTCACAGCTTAGGAGAAATTAAATGTATAACACCTGCTCAAGCTCTTCCAAAATCCGATAGCATCCAACAGCTCTCAACAGTGCCTGCTGCACTTGAAGTGGAAAAGATGGGAGTTATGGAACTGGTCACGTATGAAAATGTGCAGAGAAATGACGTGATTCAAGATTTGAATGTTTTGAGTCCACTGATTGGTGATGAACTTATACCAAACCTCCAAGACACTCTGTGAATGACATAAAAATGGCTGCCTCTCCTGAACACCCTTGGAATACCAAACGCCCGAGATTGGAGAGTTTTTTTGCATGTGGCTTCTGAGTCAATCAATACTGAGCGAAGTGCAATCAATTCACCTCCAAGAGATGTTCACACTTTGTACACAGCCCTGAAAAATGCTGCAGAAGATGCACATTGGGAAGGGTTCCCAACTTGTTTAGTAACAATGGACTTGTGATGAAGAGTGAAGGTTAACACGTGGTCGAGGATTGAGTGATTCGGTATTGGGGAATTATATCCACAGGTATACATAATGTATTATTAATATTATTAAATTTGAATCATTATTATTAGAATATAAATTTTAATATTATACATATTTAATTAAACAGCATACAAAGTGATTATAAGAGTATCCGTTTTATCCTGTGTCCAAGCTAATCGGTTGAGAAACTTGAATATACCATTTCGAAGGGAATTTCATCATCTTCATTTTTGAAATATACATTATACGTACAGGTATACATAATTTATTATTTCTACAGGTTATAAATATTATATTTATTTAATTAAACAGTATACAAAGTAATTAATAGAGTTACAGACCTTGGAAACAAAACTTGAGTGACGAGCATTTTACTAATAAAATGTTGAAAAGTACCCTTAAACTTCAAAACGCTGTAACTATTTACCGTCTGAAGATAAATGAGCATAACTGTATACACTTCTGAAGAAAATCTTTAGCTCTACAACTTTATTTTTCACAAGTTTTCTGTAAAATGGAAGGGGAAAGAGTTCTAAGAGGAAGATTGATGAAATACCTGAACCGCTACCACTTTTTTAACAAATTTTTATATTAACCTTTTCGCTGCGTAAATCGACTACAGTCGATTTGAGATTTTTACCGTTCACTGCGTAAATCGACTTTACTCCACAACGTTATAAAAACTTTTCCTTTGGCTGCGTAAGTCGATTATAGTCCCAACTGAACAGAAATGATGTTATTTAGCCTCAAGTAGGTGCTGCTCCCTGTTTCTAAGCCAGTGAAACTTTGTAGTATCACGTGTTTTTGTTGACATTTGACGTTCCAACCGGGTGTTTAGTGAAAGTTATATTGTGGTTGTAATGATTTCCTTTGCTTTTATGTGTGTGTTTATGATAATATTTAATTATATTTATAGTATATATTGCACATGGATGTTTGTTTTACATAATTAAAGTTCTGAAGTGATTTAGTGTTGGCTTAAGAGGCCTATTTTCTTATAACGTAAGTACTGTATTGGTGATTAATTCTAGCCTACGTTATAATGAATGAATATTTAAAATAAAACAAATACTCTTTTTAAACATTTTAAAGTATTCACAATAACAAAATTATTATTACAATATTCCATTATAGAAACAAAATTTATTGACATTTCAACTTCAAGAAAATGTAATTTCTGTGTGTTAGCTAGGCTAGAATTATATGTTACTGTATCTTTGCTACTTATTACACAATTAATTATTAATTTATGCTTATAAATGTTATCTTATACATGTTTTAATATTAAACTGTTGTAGATTTAATATTTTCATTGTTTTTTATAGTAAATATTATTTAATGTGAGTACTTAAAAATATTTAACAATTTATTAAATTTCCATGTTTTTAGGGCTTAAATCATGTTTTTCACACATACAAAAAAATTTTTAAATGAAAATAGTAGTATATATTAATGCAAGAAATAGTAATAAAGAGATATTTAAGTCAAATAAACCTTAATTAAAAAATTAAAAATTTCACTCATAATTGCAAAATATAGGGAGCTGCTTGGATTTTAATACGCAGCGAAAAGGTTAACGGCTAATATCTCGAAAACAGAAACACTTAGGTCCAAATGTGGATATACTATTTGAAAGGGAATTTTATCACCTTTGATTTTTTAAAGTATAAAATATTTTGTGCGATACACTATTTTCGAGATAAACACAAACCAAAAAAAGGGGCCTTTGGGACCCCCTCCCACCCCCCGCGGCGCCTGAAACCGATGGGACTTTATTAAGCGCTATTCAAGGGACCATTCACTACACATTCCTGAAAAAATTGGAACCCCATGATTTAATGCAAGATGAAAACCTAATTTGACTGTCCATATATAAACTCAACCTGTGCCGATTAGCACGATAGTTGCAAGCGGTCCTGGTGTTATAATTATGTATTTCCTTGTTCTGAACATGGTCACACTCATATTTAAAATAGAAAATTACTTCCATTACATACATACTTAGAAGCTTTAAAATTCTCAATTCTCTAATTTTTTTAAGACTGGCGCTTATGTAAACCTGCTATAAGCCTTTTTTTGCAGTGCAAACACTCTTTGCATATTCTGAACAGATGAATTCCCCCAAAGTAGAAGTCCATAGTTCAGATGTGGATATATTATACCATAGTAAGCTGTTAAAAGAAGTGAAGAGTTACAATAAAATTTTTAATTTCTTAATCCAAATATTCCTGAACTAACTTTAGCACTGATGCTATTGTCATGATAGTTCCAGGTCAGCTTGTTATCCAAGGTAAGACCCAAGAACTTTATTGAATTTATTTCTTCAAGTTCTTTTCCTTCTCAAGAAAGACATTTAATGTCTGAAAAGTGTTTGGTTTTAAACTGAAATTCAAATATTTGTTTTTTCTGGATTGTTTACCAAATTATACTAATGAGTAGTATTGACCTGTACAAAAGCCTTTTGCTCTAGATTTTGGAGAGAATCTGCTTTGGATATTAAAGTTGTATCATGAGCAAATTGAATTAATCAATCCTCATATACTGCTGATAACAAATCATTTATAACGATTAAGAACAATACTGGTCCAAGTACTGACCCTTGAGGTACACCATATTTCAATTTGGACATTTTAGACAGCCTTCTCGCAACAGTAACGCGTTGTGTTCTATTGTAAATAAATGATTCTAGCCACAGAAGTGGCTGTCCTTGAATGCCAAGTCTTTTACATTTTGTAAGTAATAAATTCAAATCAACACAGTCAAACTTAGAAGCTTTTGAAAGGTCGAGAAAGATACTTTATTTTTATTGTCAAGACCTTCTACAAGAAAGTCAATTAATTTGACTATTGTATCAACTGTAGATTTACCCCTTCGAAAGCCATATTAACCATTAAAAAGAATATTAAATTTATTTAAGTAATTTAAAAGTTGTGTCAGAAATAGTTTTTGAAAAACTTTACTGAGCACAGGAAGTAAGGAGATGGGCCGGTAATTGTTAATATCTTTTCTATCACCCTTTTTAAATAATGAAAGGACTTTGGCAATTTTTAATCTAGAAGGAAATTTACCATCGGAGAAAGAAGAGTTAACTAACATTATATATTTTAGCATTTTAACCTGACAACTCTTCTTTCTTATAGGCCTTAAGTTTTACCATAGTGCTGCATAATAATATTTGTACTTGCCATTTTGCATTGTATAGATTGATATACATTCACCTTTTCCAATATACATAGTCATATCAAGTCGGTAACATTATCAAGTCTATGTCTGTTTAACAGTTTTTTGAGTCTGGTGACAGTATCAACGACATGGTTGAACTGAATTTGTCATGTAGTGAACACATTGCTTCACTTGTTGATCTGCAATGGATTCTAACAGCTACTGAAAGATCTGGTAAAGCTACTTTAAAAGGTGTTACTTTATCAACAAATATGTTGGATATTGTGCGAATGTCTCCAATAAATTGGGGTAATTATTACTTAAGTTTGTATAATTCTAGAAAATTTGTTCTTAAAATATGACAGGCAGTATTTCAGTGTCAAATTACATATTAACAGTATGAAAGTATTGCGTTTTAATTAAAAATCTGTTAAGACAATTTGTTCAGTAAATTTAAGTTGGTCTAAGCAGTTTTACAACACATTTACAACATTAATGATACATTTGTAAATTTAATTCAACCTAAATACTGCACAGAATAAAGTAAGATATTGTCTATATATATAAAATTCAATGTATGTCCGTTTGTTTGTCCGTTATGCGTTACCAAACCGTCCATCCGATTGCTTTGAAATTTTGCATACTAACACAGGTTAACCCTGGGAAGGTTTTAGGCCATTTACCGAAGTCCTAGGACATTAGGGCTACGCCCCAGTGGCCCTCAAAGTTTCAATGTTAATCTTATGGAAGGTCAATCTTAAGAAAGAAGAAGAAAGATTTCTAAAACAGCTGTTCGTATGAAAAGCTTAAAACAGCTGTTCGTATGAAAAGCTTAAAACAGCTGATTTTGATCAACAGCTGATTTTGATCAACAATTGATTTGGATCAAAAACTGAATATAATTTTAGGTTAGGTAAATCAAGCAATGAGCAGAATCCCATTATAATTTACATCGGCCCTCAGGGATACGAATTACAGGCTTTCAAAGTTTCAAATTAAGCAATAGCGAAACATTGCCGGGTCAGCTAGTAATTTATAAAGTCAAACAAGATACTTGTGACACTAATTATGTTGTATGCAAGCTTTATGTGTAAATATTTACATTCGTCTTTAAAAAAGTTCTGAACTGCAATGTAAAAGGAAATTTGGAAAAAGTACAAAATATATTATAAGAATATTGTAAAAAAAACAATAAAAAGTATAATCAATAAGAATTCAAAATTTAAATATATTGACACAGATGACCAATCTCTAAATACCTTCTTGAGTCTTGTGTCTACACAACTTTATTCATAAAAACAACTACAACGTCACACGAATTGTCGCATATCTCGTGTAACGTAATTATTAATATTTCAGGTTAAGTAAGATCGAAGAAGCTGTGGAAGTATATGTAATCATGAGTCATCGGTATCAAAATAAATGTCAAACAAACATAACAGCTGATTATTTAAAATTTCATTACACGTATCAAAAATTAGATTTAACTAAAATAATTACAAATAAGTTTGAATCATTTTTTTTTTAAATAATTGTTTTTAATTCATGAATTAGCAGACAATTTATTATTACTTAAATTAAATACAAATAGGCCTACTCCCTGTCCAAATGTTTGTGCTAGCTCTTATGTTGATCGTAAGATCATTAAATGTTGACAAAAATTTTATATTTTTACCGATGAAAGTGTTCACTTCATATAACAAGATATTTTGACTGTTCTTTTTCTTTCAAACACCAATAAATCAAAAATTATTTTTATACGTTTTAAATCTCCAAATTTTTTATAGAGAACTATTTAAGAAGTGCCTATTAATACTTTCAAGAAACTTTTATCAACAAAACCATTTTAACACACTTTGCAATTAAGAAATGTTCCAAGTTGTACGTCCGCTCATGCCAGAGTTTTATGTGAAACTTCTGATTCTCCTGGTTCTGAAGGGCAATTGGGATATTCCAAATTCACCTGAGATCGAGATTAACCTTAGGTTTCCCAAGCATAAAAATATCTTATATTATGCGCATTCATCAAACTGCATATTTAAAAAATAAAATTAGTCACCTGTTGTCTGCTTTACATTGGATTTTGAATATTTACAAAAACTAAATGCAGTATACCTCGCTCGATAATCCGGCCAGATTATTAAATTTAACAAAAATAATAAACGGAACAACTTGATTGCACTTTAGCAAAAATAAAACAGCATTGTGTTATTATAGTTAAAAACCCACACCTAATAGTTAACGTTGTGCATACCTACATATTAAAACACATTATAGTAGTAAGTACTGTATGTAAACACTTATTTCAAAAGAAGTTTTGTTTTATCTCATGTTGCAACTGCACGGGCAAAATTCATTTTGGAACGGAACTCACAACCTAAATATCTGGCCCACCATTTATTAATTTTTATAAATGTTAGAATTTCACTGTTAGGATTTTGTGTTTTGCCCATCAAAGAAAAACATATTTTTAAAAGGTTTAATACCAAGATTTAAAGTTTTTATTTAGGAATTTTAATTTTTGTGTGATTTTAAAGTGTACTTTACTGTTTACTTTAAAATTTAAGTAAATAGTAAATTAATCAAAAAGATGTAATTTTTATTGCCTTAATTATTTTTAATGCCTAAGTTTAGCCTACACTTTCTCAATCGATAATTTATACGAACGATTCGCTATTTCATCTGTGAAGCATTATTTTAAATGGACTCTCGGTGGTACGGCTGTTTCCTAAATTCGGCCTACTCAACATTCAAAATACACATGTTTGAAAAATAAAGGCTTTAAAAAATGTTAATTTAATTCTGAAGTGTTTAAATTTAACTAAATTTAACGAGTGAATGGTCAAATCTGAGTCATTACCTCAAAAACAGATGATACTCAGAAATTTTATGGAGAAGGATATATAAATAAAGCAAAAATAGAGACGATATTATTATGTTCACGATTTAACTAACTTAGTTGATAGTGTTATTATAAAAAGATTAAAATATATTTAGAAACCTTTAAAATTATGATTATTTATCAAAATTAGAGTTGGATATTTTATTGGAATGATAATACGTTGGTGCTTGTGAAGAAGATTTATCTTGTGGTTGTCTGTTGTAGAAATAACTGCTAATGGAGATACAGTGGAACCTCATTCAGAACTTTGCAATATTGTTGGCAGAAGTTTACTTTTAGGCGTATGGCTTCACAACTCACTTTCTTGGCCACTGGTTGACCTTGGGCTTAGTATACAGTTTTTTCAAGACCATCAGAATGGTGTCAACAATTATCAGTTGGACACTAAAATAGCAACTGCTGGAGCTACGCAAGTTCAGCTACCAAAAGTAAACCTTTTAAATTTATAACACTGTGGTTATAAAGTAACTTGCACTGTCTCTGTCTTATTAAAAAAATTTTAATTGCTTTAATAATTTAATTTTAATTGTTTTGCAGTAATTTTAGTTGTAACAAAGAACTGTTTCTAACAGCTCAAGTTTTTCGGAGGAAAATTATAATTTTAAAAGGAAGATATAATGAATAACACTCCAAAGTATTTGATAAGATGGAAAATTAAATATAATTACAACAGGTTTTAAATCTGAGCGATAGCCCTAAACATCTAGGTTTTTAGACATACGAAAGTCTATGTGTTTCACGTTTTTTACATGGTATGAAGTATAAAATTAAAGTATGAAGTAAACTTTCTTAGTCTATTTTAATTATTAATAAAGTGAAATGGGAGTTTTTTCTTTTATTGGCCACAATAATTAACGTTTTGAGCCAAGCCAGTAACGGAAATTTTGCACTTTTGACATGATAGTCCTGTTTATTACACGCATTTATAATAAAAGAAGTTTGCACACCTAAATCTATTAGCTTATGCACCGTTTCAAATGAATAGTTCACATATTTCATCTGTACCCAGAATAATCGAATTCACAATTTTTCATTTACATACGTTTTGCAACTATGAGACTTCAAATATACTTAGGATCGGTGTGCCTAACTTCCACTGCATAGACCATTAATTTTATTATTGCACTAGGGGAAACCCCTGCATGCCAACCCCGTTGGAACCTTCTATACACACAATCATGTTGTTTTCTTTATAATAAATGTGTAGGATTAATTTATTATTTTCAACCCCAAAGCTAAGATGGTAAATAATGTTAAATGTTCAAATCAAATTATTTTGTATATTTTATAACAGCAGTTATAATAAAGGTTAAAAGAACCAGCAATGCTCAGGTCTGCACTTTAATAAAACCCTAATCTAAAACTTAGAAATACAAATAATTGCTTCAAAGTTTGAAAAAACAGCTGTTTTATCTGTTATTTTATTCAGTTGGTTGCTATGGTAATAATTGTGTTGGTTCATCAGTCTAGGCCTAACCTAAGAATTTTTCCGACTAAATTTACAAATATTGAAATAAAAAATGTTTTTATCAAAATGAATTGTAGACTATGTTACTCAGGGATAGTGTAGCTTTTTATTAGTAAAACTATTTTTTCAATCGGTTCAGTAGTTCCAGAGATTACTCCCTACATACAAATTTTACCTCTTTATAATATTAGTATAGATAAATAACTTGCAGGCTATTGAAAATAGATACATTATTATAAAAATCAAGAGTCAATGAAAAGTACCTTCAATAGAAGGCCTAATTAATTTTGAAGTTAATAATATGTTATAATGAATAAAATATTTTGTCCGTCTATGTGACTTTTATTATAAAGTACTTTACTTACTCAATCTATGACACGTTTTGGAACTAGTTCCATCATTAGATTTCCCCTTGCTGAGGTCGTCATAACATTAAAATAAGAGGTAGTCAAACGTGGTCGATGGTGTGCCACACGCGGAAGTACATTTTTTGTGTTCTTGTGTTAATGTGCGCATGTATAAGTATGTGTTATGTTTGTTTTAATAATTTATTTTAATGTTATGACGATCTCAGCAGGGGTAAATCTGATGATGGAACTAGTTCCGAAACGTGTCATGGATTGAGTAAGTAAAGTACTTTATAATAAAAGTCACATAGACAGAAATAATATTTTATTCATTATAATCAGTGACTTGGATACAAGACAATGAGTTTTAAATATGTTATATATTCCAAGAGAATTTAAACATCTAATTTGTTATTGCTACTATTCTCACTTTAAATATTATAAAGGTTACTTACAAAACTACATTGAATTCAACAAACTCACTCATCTTGGTAGTTTTGAATGGAATTAGTTCAAAACTCTGGGCCTTCCAAAGTGAATTGTAAAAAAAGCAGAGTCCTTAAATCAAGCAAGGAGAGCTGCATTTAATGTTTACTTATAATTTTATCTTTATGTTTACACATTTAACAAACAAAATGTAAATTTGACCTAAAGAGGTACAACTAACAAGTTGATGCAGTTTTATTTTACGATAAGATTGTTGTCTTTTAACTCTGAAGTACTAGTCTTCCAATTCTAGGTAGAGTACAACACTTGCGAATGGAAGCCTGGCCGAATATATGTTCCAAACAGCAGAATTAGAAGTAAAACATAAATCAGCATGTATCAATTATAAATTAAATTAATCCTTTGTTTAGTTTTGAACAGCACTACTCATTTTGTTAAATGTTAAAAAACAAAAATAGTTTTGAATAATCTTTTCAAATTTATTCCATAGGTTATATCCAATGAAAGTATTGCATGTTTTAAAAGTGTAGGAATGAGAAAGTGAAACCTTTTTCAGTCTGAAATTATATTCAAATACAGTCAAACTTGGGATAATTCGAAGTTGAAGAAACCAGGGAAGAAATTCGAACTATCCAAAAATTCAAATTACATATTATTTAATATGTTCACTCAAAAAGAAGAAGTAAATACATGTTCAGTACTGTACTGTAATAGTAGTTTACGCAACGATTGTATTATGAAGGCCTTTAAGCCACGAGTGAGATGTAAGTTGGAACACGAGCGAAGCGAGTGTTCTAAATATTTCACGAGTAGCTTAAAGGCTGAATACAATCGTTGCGTACACTACTTTATCTACGACCAAAAATATACAGGCTATTTGATGTTTGATGTTGATTGTAGATTTAATCATTGAATAAATAGACCAAAGCGAACTAGGTTTCTTATCTTGGGCCAATTCCTCAAAATACGCAATGAAAACATTCTCGGAAAACGAACTAACACCATTTCTAGTTTTCCACTCCATAAACTGGTTATAAACCTTTTCATAACGAAATTTAGATTTTTCTGGCAACAAATTGTTCAGAGCCGAATTTGCTTTTGTATTAATTTCCTCTGGAGTTAAACAAAATTCATCACTATCACTCATGTTTGCGGAATGCGTCAACTCACGTTTGAGGTTAGTTACAATAACACACTAACATCCGGAACGTATGGGTACAATCAGCTGATGTACTAATAGCGTTATTTTTATTACAACTCTACTTCCGTCAAATGACGAGCTCTCATTGGTCTAGAGCCTATTATGTAAAGTGACTCCTGTTAGGTAATGATATCATTACCTAATCGGGTTGGCTTTTGGTTTGTAATGTACCTCTTTCTGATGTTACTTGTAATAGCGTTATTGGTGTTTATTGCAATGGTCGTAGATAAAATAATTTATAATTTTGAATATGAACTCGTAATAGTCATAAACTTTGAATTTAATCAGAACAATTTTAATATTATAAACAATTTCCTCCTATATGTTTAATATTTTTTTGTGTG
>JAGFPH010016908.1:0-18516 GCA_018207615.1 Philaenus spumarius
ATTTGGTGGAACTTAAATTTAAACAATGTCAACAAAAATTTTTGCGTGAGAAAAAAATTCAAAACTGAAAAATCGGGTTTTCCGATTTTCCCGGAAAATTTGAGGTTATGTCAAAAAATGCTAGATACAAAAGTTGTAGATCTTGAAACGTTACCCTTTTGATATATCTAATATCGGTCTCTTAATTTATCAATTTTCTAAATAAAATAATAATATCACTGTTCGTTCAAATTAACAAAATTTTATTTGTCCCAAAAACATTTAAAAGGAACAAACTTAATTCAAATAACAAAGGAAAATAAATTATGAAATAAATGTCCTAATTATAAGTTATTATCAAAGTATTCAAAATATATTATATATCTATAATCAAGTAAATAATTCAATTGAAAATGAGCTCATGTACATTTAATGTTTATGAAATTCTATCTCCGGGTAGGGTTTTCGGGCCGGTTCATCCAAAATTTAAAAAAATTATTCATTAAACATATCTACACATAACAAATTAAACTATACATTTACAATACACATAACATATATATACAAGTTCATTAAATGAAAGGAATTGTTTACTCATTGATATAGTTAAGTAATATTTGAAAAAAATAAGTTATTGGTTTACAGTCAACACTTTCAAAATAATAAGAATAGTAACTTCTGTTATAGCACAAGATAAAGTACAATGGAAATAAATAGGTTAGGTCTCACCGAATTCGAAATTTCTTTCTGCAACTTAGGTATCTTTTATACCATTAGGCTATAAATGAAATTTTCATGATTTAGTATTGGGTCATTTACCCTTATGTTTTATTCTTGATTTGTAATATTTTGGCTCAATGGTTTTATATATGAATAGAGCACTTAGGTATTGAACTGTCTTTGACCAGACCTTAGGTCAGAAATGTAATAATCACAATTTTCTTTATTGTTACAAATAGGCTTTCCCTTAGAAAATGTTAAATTTGTTTATTACACTTCACGTTACGTTTTATGTTTAAAAAATACGTCTATTTTTTGTTGTTTATCACCTTAACACTAGTTTTTTACTTAGATCTCAGAACAATTTTTAATTAGTAAATATCTTATGGACTATTTATATTAAATTAGGAAATAATTCTTTTCATCTTCATAAAACCGATGTTTTTGAGAAATTAACATATTTATATCTTGAGATTAATCCGCGAATATTTTCGACCAATCATATCGCTCGACCACGTCTTACATACTTGCCAGCTGTTGTAGGCCTCTATATAAATTTCTTAACTGAAATATGGTGAATTTGCATGTTTTCTTCATTTAATTAGAGTGTTCTTTTCGATTAGTATATTAACTTATTATATTATTTGGGAACTTATTATATTATTTCATTTCTGAATCGTTTGATACTTGTGCCTGCGCAATACCTATTTTTGATAACAGGATATTTATAGAATTTACTTCATGTGTTTAAGATTTTTGTCTTTTATAAAGTAGGCCGAATGCATGCTAATATGTTTTAATTTTGAATGGTTTTCCTCTGTTTTGACCATTTATTTATATCCGATGATGGGTTAAATTATTCATAATCTAAATTGTTATTTAGATTCGGTTGATTCTTATGTTTAAAAGTTTAATTTGCTTAGGAAAACTCGTCTGTAGCGATTACCGGGTTAGTTTACTATTTCACCGCTAGATCGCATCGGGGTCTCTTCTTTTAATTATTCATTTTGGATTAATGCAATATTTCGAATTGTAATAATTTTTTTTTTTTATTTCTTTAGAAAACTATATATTGTATGTCATTTTGAGTTGTTTCAATCTTTTTATTATTAACAACTTTGCCATTCAACTTTTTTCGATAGGAGGTCAACTTTCGTTGCAAATCGCGTAAAACCGTGAAATACCACTTTCAACCCCAAAAAGGTCACCCCGTTCCACCCTTCTCCAGTTTGTCGACTCCAAATTATTTTTCCCGTCATTCGAACAATATTTTGCTCCTCTTCCAGTAGGTCTCATGGTGTTAATTTTTTTTCTCTCAAAAGTGCATCAGCACTGGTCTATAAATCAAGCTTAGAAATATTAATCACAAGATAAACAAGTGGTTATGTAATTGAGTCCCGTCTGTATCCTTGTCAAATGCATATATAGTTATTAAATTGTTAAAGAGCCCTAAAACTGTTTTCGCTTCACAAATCGAACCTGGGATCACCAGAGTTAGTCTTACTAATGTTTTGACACTAACAAATAATATTCCAGCTTTTTTTTTAATAGAAACTAGAGTATCTTCTACATCTTTTTAAGCATTTAATGTTATATCAAATAGCCAAAGAAATTCTAAAAAATAGCTAAGAAATTCTGTGCCTAAAGATTGAATATTTGTACAAACAAACTTATAATAACAGAACCCAAATTTCATAGTGCCATATAACAACTACATCCATAGGCGTAATCCGGGGGTGGCAAGGGGTTGAAGTTGCCACCCCAAAAATTTCTGATGGTGAAACATTGACAAATCTACTTAAGAAGGTTTTGCTTTCACTGGATTTGAACATTAAAATTCTCCATGCCCAGTGCTTTGATGGAGCCTCAAACATGAGGGGCCTGTATAAGGAAGTTGCAGCTGGAATTACAGAAGAAAGCCCAACTGCAATGCATAATCACTGCAGTGCACACATTAAACTTATGCATTGTTAGCTTTTGCACAGGTGTAACTTCAATAAGAAACACTTTCTTTTTACTTCAAAGCCTTTACAATTTCATTGAGAAATCAACTAAGCGACATCAAAAACATTCAGTGGTGGTACAGTAACCAGATGGACTTGCCGCATCGAAGCAGTGCGGTCCTTGTTAGACAACTTTTAAGCCATTCCGTCGACTCAACAAGAAATTGCACTGACAGACCATGCCAGTGGTAGTCAAGCCAATGCTTTATTGAAAAGTATGAAGGATTTCATTTTGTTGTTGACTTACTTTTACTCAGAAGAGTGTTACCACAATATGACTTGCTGTCAAAAACATTTCGGTCAAGCAGTCTGACATACGACGTCAGTTAAAAAAAAGTACTCTTGACGTTTTACGGTCTTTCAGAACAGACAGATTTTTTGCTCAGTTATTTAACCGCAGAGGTCACTGAAAAATGTGAATTTCGTGCAGCAGAGATAACAAGAAACGGTAACATTCCAGCAAAAATTGGCGGGGGAAGTAAAGAACCATTTGAAACCGTATAGCAGTAGCCTACTACAAGGTTACAGTACTTTTTCCACCCATCGAAAAAGCTCTGCAAGAGATAGAGGCCACGCTTCAAGAAAATAACTTGGATATCCTCAACCATTTGAGTAAGGTTCTAAGTGGAAATGCAGTGGAATCAAACAGTATACAACATGTGTCTGAGTATTAGCATAGATCATGAATAATAAATAGATCTTGCATCCATACGGGGGTTGTGTGCCGGAAAAAAGGTGTTAGCGAAAATAGTACATGATCGCGCCGCGAGGTAGCGCTAGGGAGAAAGCATTGTAAGCATTGGTGTTTCCAACCAGCTTCCTTCGTTTCCCCAATAGATAGCGCCAAAAAAGTCGAATTTCCAGTGGAACAAAATATTGCATTGGATCGCAGTTCTATTAGGTTATCCAAATACAATGGTATTAGACTATTGACAGTGAACCTCTTGCGGCAGAACTGAGTTGTTTTTACAAAATGGAGCAGTTCAAACAAATAAACATCCAAGAAAGAGCTTCCACTTTTGTAGAAAATTCTTTGAAAAGTGTGTTCCCTTTCATCTTTGAACTTTTCCGACAGTTTTTTTTTTACTATTCCAATGAACTCAGCAGCCTGTGAAAGATCTTTTTTGTGCTTGCGGAGGTTGAAAATACTTACTCAAGGAACACGATTGGCCAGGACTATCCTCATTAGCTCTGTTAGCAATTGAAAAGAGTGTTAATATAGACATTTAGAAAGTAATTAATGAGTTTGATTCAGTCCAAAAGAGTTTTTTATAGGCTTCGTTTTGTATAAAAAATGAAGGTTTTGTAAAATTAAAATTTGGTTTTGATTATGTAGTTTGCTAAACTTTGTCTTTTAATAAAAAAATTGATACATCCAACAAATTTGATGCAACCATAATAATATAAGCTTAAGTTTTATCATAGACATTGAATAGTCTATGATAAAATGAAAATAATGATAACTGTGATTCTTTTGAGAAAAATGCTTTGAAAATGCTTTAAAACTGCCATTTTGGCCCACCCAGACACCTCTTCCCCCCCATAGTCCTTGCCACCCCAATTCAAACACTGGAATTATGCCCATGACTACATTTAGTGTTAACCTGTCATCAACACTCAACAACGTATTAAAGATTCACCATACCTGTTCTCGAAGAGTTTTCTCGTGGTTCACAACATGACTAACGATTTGTGAATAGAAGAAAATGATCATGGACATTGGTAGGACATAGCAGATAACAAACAAGACACTTACAAAGATTTGAATGTCTTTAGTTTTGGTCAAGTAATCAAAAGTGCAGCTGGTCAGGTAACCCTCTGAAAAATATCAAAATGATTTTGAAATGTGAACAGTAATATAGAATAGTAGTTTGGGGTGAAAAAGATTGTTTTCTGTTTTGAGTAGTACTTCAAAGGGAAATGTATCCCATAGATCTGATTGAAATTAAAGCAATAGATCACATGCTGATAAGTCTTTTATTTATAAAATAAATTAGGAACGTAAATTATAAATCAAATAAATTATCTTTTTGAAAAATTATTACTTAAAACCCTAAAAATAAATCATTTCATCAGTTGAAATATTAAGAATATCATGAGATGTAAAGAATCCCTACTGCATTAACAGGCACTTTAATAGTTGTATAGATATATAAATACTAGTGGACCCGGCAATGCTTCGCTATTGCTTAATTTGAAACTTTGAAAGCCTGTAATTCGTATCCCGTGTAATGCAACATAGGCCTAATGATTGTTACACATAATTAATAAAACAACTGATTTGAATCAAAAGTTTAATACAATTTTAGGTTAGGCCTTTAAAACCTATGAAATATAATAATTCAAACATCTAATATTACAATTTAACATTATATTATTGTTACACATTATAAATAAAACAGCTTATTTGGACCAAAGGTTTAACACAATTTTAGGTTAGGCCTATTATTATAAAATCAACACACTTTTTTTGAAAGAGTTTTGAATTATCACCATAGTAACCAGAATAACACATTAATAAATACGAATCAGCTGTTTCATCTTTTATATGGCTGCTTATGGGAGGGATGAATTTTCGCATTTTCTAGCCTTTAAATTCAAAATTTTGTAAAATCCTTTCTTAGTACGCCTCTACATTATTGGACGGATGTACCTTCCAAATTTCAAGTCTCTAGCTTTAATAGAATTGGCTCTGCGTTGATCGTCAGTCAGGACATTGTATTTTATATAAGAGATAATGTAAATGAGTTTCGGAATGTATTTTTGTTCTGATTTAAGTAATCTATTCAAAAGCAATAAGTATTTCAACATTATTTTACCAATGAAATAAATAGGAGTTTAAAACAAATTACATGTTACTTTATTTAGAAAACAATCAGCCGTCAACAATAAATCCTGAGTTAAACATACTCGTATATCATCTGATTATATAGTAGGGATGGTAATGCAAATTTATAACACTTAATTGATTGGCTTCAAAAAATCAACACAAGGCCACAGTTTTTTCATAAAGCAACTAGAGGAATGTTTAACATAAAGTTTATCAAATGAATTTTGCTAAGCCTTAATAAACAAGTTGTACACATATTTAAGAACTTACATGAATGTTAAGGGTAAAACGTTTAGAGATTAACAGGTTCTTACTTTTTCCAATTTAAACTACTTTCAGGAAAAGAATATATGATAAATGTAAGTTTTTAAATACAAATATTTGATATAATTGTACAGAAGTAAAAGTGTAAAATAATTAGCAGTAAATGTTTAATGACTCAAAATGAACTTGGTTCTTTTTATTAACAAAGATAAAATGAAATACACAAAAAAAATCTCAAATTTACATTTACAGCAGTTTACGGCGAGTTGTGGTGTTATCGACAATAAATATACGTTGTTAATACAGTAGAATATGTATTTGCAATTTGCAACTAGAACTTTTCTGTTAAAAACCTTTTCTGCCACTGCTTAAAATAAATATTTTATACATTTTTTATTTCAGCCGCATTTATTTTTTGAGTAAAGGGCCTTTGGGGCCTAAGGGCTCAAGCCACCGTATCGCGGGGTTTGGCAGTTCCTAGATCCGGCCAAGCTTAAAACCTTTGAATGGGACCAACTAGTAAATTAATATCGTGTATTAATATGGCAGCTTTTTTTATTAGGTATACTTCAAAAGAAATTACCCATTGTATTTGTTATCATAGTGTGACTTCCAGAAAATTTCTAGCTAGCTTTTTTATTTCACGGTCAGTAGCCCCCAAAACTAAAGTCATCTCTAAAGTACCCGCAGTTATAACTTTTATGGCCATGATAACAGCGGTAACTTTGTGTAAATTACTTCCAGAGCGATACATAAAACATATAGATGGAAAATCCCAGTCAAGTTTGTCAACACTTTCCATGCTGAGCGCGTTTAAATCAGTACCTTTTTAGTGCTAAGGCATAGGAGGGTCTTCTTATGAATGACTAGCAAGATGGCGTCCAAACTGGACGATCATAAGTGGCTTTGTAGTCGCTATTTTCCTAGGCTACTGGACCTGGACTCGTAGAAGGGTTCCTACCAACTACTCAGGTAAAACAAATTGCTCTAGACAATGACTAAACCCCCTCTTTTTCAATGTAAAGTGAATGGGACAGGTGCTGTTAAAACCACGCCCAGTCACAGGGAAGAACACGTTTTTCAGGTTTAACCGCGCTCGGCACTTAAAGTGTTAAGGATCAAAATTTGGCCAGTAGGGTAAAAATGTGGACAGGTTTTGAAAAACTGAAAAATCACTATAACTCCCATAATTTGAAAAATATTTGTTTGAAAGGTTTTTCGACAACAACAACCATTAGTTCAATGGGTGGAAAATACAGTGGTCGAAGAACAACAAAATGCATAACATTCTTAGTGGGCTCAGTATCAAATCCATTCTATCAAAGTTAGAGAACCTTATTATATTATTATTACTAGCTGGACCGATCTGGCTTTGCAAATCAAAGTTAAATGTATATTAACAAAAAATATATTATATCAATAAATATATTACACTATGTATTTCTTATGGGGATTTTTATTAGCTTTGACCCCCCTAAAAGTTCAAATTTTTTAAAACCCTTTCTTATCAGCACCTACGGCCCTAGAAGAAGCTACATACCAAGTTTCATTCCAATCCGTTTATTAGTTTTGGAGAAATCTTGATTTAGTAACTATGCCCCAAAACCCCCTTAAAATTTTGACATTTTTAAAACCTTTCTTAGTGAGCACCTATGGTTCTAGAGGAAGCTACATACCAAATTTCGTTCCAATCCGTTCAGTAGTTTTTGAGAAATCGTGATCAGTGTGTCAGTGGATTTGGCTTATATATATATATATAGATAGATTATTGTTACCAACCCTTACAGCAAGGGGTAACAAAATTGAGGTCAAAAATTCTGACTCCCACATTAGACTGTCTAAATTATTGTAAATATTTTAAATATTACCAAAATCTTTTGTCTGGACTTTTTTTGTAACTGCAACCCTTGGCACTAGGGTTGGAAAAAAGAAGGGTTGACAAAAAAATTATAACTCCCTTAGTCACAGTATCATATCCCTTCAGATTTTTTTTAAACCTTGTAAATATTATTAAAACCTTCTGATAAAACATTTTTGATACATAAGCCTTTACTGCAAGAGATGAGAAAATGAGGAAGCAGAAGAAAAATGTCACTATTTCCTTAGTAGACACAGCATCGAGCGTGTTTAAAATTGTTAAAAATCTTCTAACTATTACCAAAATCTTAAGCCTGAAACATTGTGTTTGATAACTACAACTTTTAGGGTAAGGGGGAACAAATTAGTTCAATGTCTAGCTTATGGGAACTTTGAAGTAAATAGGAACTTTGAAATATGCCTTTGCCTGTAGGCTGAACAGAAAGGGATTTTCTTTTAATTTGTGTTGGTGTTTTGTTTAACATCCACATTTTATATCCTATTTTAAAACTTAGCTCTCCAAACTATGATATACCTGTTCTCTTCAAAACATTTTTTCAAACCATAACATTTGTTTCACTTCAATTTGACCCATTCAGTATAATTTAAGTATATATTTTCATTGAACCTTAATTCAAAGTTCTAAATAAAAATGTTAGTTTCAACGTTTAAAGGCTAAACTTGCATGTTAATAGGACTGCAAGACAAAAACTTATCTTTATTCCGTGTGATTGTTTAAAGATTATATAAAAACAACAGTGTAAAACATTACCTGGAACGTAACGCCCCCAATATCCAGTCATAGGCATAACCACCCAAGGAGTTACATAAGCCCAGACCATAAGGATGAACAAAAAGGCTTTCCCTCTAGAAATTTTACCATCAAAAGGCCTGGCTATTGTTCTGAAACACCATGATTAACTGTAAGACATGAGTTTAACAAAATAATTAATATAATATTAATACTAGTGCAGGCACAGGAGTGCATTAGTTTCATTATGGTTGTTAAATTAATAAACTTTAAACTGTTTGTTGAAATCATTAATACATATTAGCATGGGGTGCCTTCAAACACTTGATAGTCCATTTCACAGATGTTGCAAACACTCGATAGTCCATTTCGCAATGGGAGGAGGCAATCCCTGCCACCATTAAACTCGTCTGTGACATCAAAGGGATGAGGTTAGGTTAGGTTAGGTAGTCTTCGATCATAGAATCCTTTTCGTTGTCTGTTATTGGTCAATTTCTTTGACAAAATGGCGTCTACTATCGAGCGTTTGATCCTTCGCGTGGTTGAGATATATAATATTCTCACTATCTACCAAATGCACTATCTAGCACTTGAATGGATCCCATTAGCATCACAAGATTTAAAAAGTTTCTTTGTGAAACAAAGCCAATATTTATATTCTTTTAATTATTGGAAAATACATTTTTTCTAGAAGTAATATTATAAGCAAAATACATAATGAAATTCAAATGATTTCAAATTCATTTATAGACAAATATTAACAAATCTATATTGCATATACAGTAGAACTCCAATTATCCGGATTAATTGGGACCGGATCCGATCCGGATAATCAAAAATCAGGATAGTTGGTGTTTTTTCGAAAAAAGGCCGTTTTTAGGAGAAAAACTTAAACAAAACACAATAGAGAACATTTAAGGTATTTATTATGAAAACACAATACCAATGACAATGTTTACATTACGTAATATTTACAAAAAATACTAAATAACTGTAAAATACCAGGCGGAGTCAGCTGTTTTGCTACCTTAAATCGATTCCACGCCGCCAAGTCTCACATCCGTTTGACTATGTTCTTATTCAAATCTGATCCGGATAATTGGCGATCCGGATAATTGGAGTTCTACTGTATTGTCATAATTTTAACAATATTAAACTTCGTAATTATTTAATGTTAGATTATATTTTAAAATGAATAAATTCTTAGAGAAAACTTGAATTACCTGTATCTGTCGTAAGATATAAGAGCGTTTGTTGCAGCAGCACCAATACCTGAGAAGGAACCCATTACTGCAAAAATTTGACAGCCCATATGTCCAGTCGCAAAACCAAGATTAAACGAGTTGTAAATAAATACAGGTGTCTTGAGCATCATTACGAAATCACAGAGTGCAAGGTTGAGTACAAACATGTTTGACGGTGTCCTTAGTGATTTTGCTCTAGACAATCAAATGTTAAAAATGTGAACACATACAATTTTATTAAAAAAACCATTAGATGAATATAAAGGGGTTTATTTGTGTATCTTTGAAAAAACTGAACCGTTTCAATACATGTTCAATGTTTTGCTTGAACTGAGTGCAATATTTTAAACACAGTACGTCAAGGATTTAAAAAAGAAATAAGTACCTAAAAGGGAAAATATTAAATGAATAAATAAATTCAGTAACTAAACTGTTACAACCATTGAAGAAATAACTCAAATTATTATACTTTTCTCGCTTTATTTGATGAATTATTCATATTTTTAAGCTTTTGATACATTTTATTTACCTACAATAGATTACGTTTGTCTATCAGTCAATTATTAGTGTCAGTTATGACAAAAATAGCACTTTTTAGAAATTATTAATTTTTAACCCTTTGAGGAGTAATTATGTCATATGAATATATCTATTTTTAACACATTTAGAACTTTAAAATGATTTTTAACACATTTATTGCTTTAAAACTATTTAAAAATCGAGTTTGGGTTTTGTAAAAGTAATCGCATTATATGACTTGAGTTTTGTTCACAAACTAGGAACAATGAGTAAAAACATTTAAAAAAATGTAGTTATTGATTTATTATAAAAATTCAGCTATAAAAAACAAGCAGCTCACAAACAAAGTAGTAAAAAAAGTGAGAAACCCGCGGGACAGAAGAAATAAGCAACAAAGCGACGTGGCAGTTAAACAATGTCATGCCCGCTCATTCTAGAGCAATAAAGTAGCAACTATTACTACAAAGACACTTTTACAGTACATACCTACACTCTAGTGGTGAAATAACCAACTGTTTGAGTCGTAATAGAAACACGTTCACATGACAACCAGGAACATCATATGACGTGATTACTCCTTTGAGCAAAAACGTAGGGTCACGTCGTATGACGTGATTACTCTGTAAGGGTAAATAAGCCACCCCTCAAAGGGTTAAAGGGTTTTGTATGAATTATACTTTTTAAGGTTATAGTCAATTTTGATGCTGTAATTGTTGACCTTGTGTAACCTTAAAATGTTTTCAAGTAAATTATAAAAATTATTTTAATTAAAATATTTGTTGCATTAAATACAGACTTAAAAAAAAACTAAAGAGTAAATATTTTTGTAATTGGTCGAAGCAACGCAATGAATAAGTTTACAAAAAATGAAATTGAACTATGTGTTTTTAAACTGAATTAACTTACGTTCCAAATATCCAGATAACTAAACCATTTCCTATAAGAGCAACGAACATGAACATGACATAAAGCAGTCCAAGAGCATAGTTGTAGATAGGTTCAGGTTCAGGGTAAGTGAGCCAGTGGTCAGGAATGTAGGCTAGCTCTTCTGCGGGAACATTCCAGCCGAGAAGGTGGACTGCTGTCCTGTAAATTATATTATTACACGTCCTTTATTAGGTCTCTATATTATTGTATTTGACTGACTTTAATTTTATTTTAAGCAAAGTGTTATCAATTAAAAGCTATCATACTTTTTGGAAATACACTTTCTTGATTAACAATCATCTATTGTTATAGATTTTAAATTTAGATGAATTCAGAAAATTTGAAACTTCATAAACATTACTAAATGCGTCTTCATAGGCTGTAAAATGTAGCTTTATATATAAAAGAAAGAGTAATTATTTACCTTTTATTATTGCCCTAGAATTTTTAAAAGTATTCATTATTGGTAATGATATATACAAAATTTTACTTAAACATTCTCCAAAAAATGTTATTCATAACATGAAGATAAAAAAACTGAAAAAGTAATTTTATTTAAAAATTAAATGTAAAACTAATTGTTATATCAAGAGCTATTAATTAATTCCAATTGGTTGTCTCAACTTTATTTATAAGAATTAGTATTGTTTTGTAGGTATCAAGAAATATGTTTTGGCAATTTAAGTTCATAGAATGTAAACAAAAAACATAATTAAATTAAGCATTCATGGTGTGTACATAAATTCTTATTACATGCTTACAATTTCTCTAAAAGTTTATGTACTGATAAAAACCAACAAAGATATAAAAATTCTGAACAAATAAATAGAAATTTAAACCTCTCTTACCAAAGAAAAACTGTAATAATTATTAATTCAAATTTATAAAATAAAAGTTAGTAAATCCAGTGTTCTATAAATATACTGCTAAGTTACAAATTCTTGTAAGTATTAGATTAAAAAAACTTCAATAATTGTCTATGCAAGTAAAACGAAAAAGACGGTTAAAATATAGTAGTTTCTAAGACATCGTTGTAATTTTTGTATATCAGAACATACCTGGCTTGAGGAGGCAGAAGAGATTTGTTACTGCAGTCGGCCCCACTAAGGATATCCATACCGTGGCTGCCGATCTACTGACTGAATAAAAGCTGCTCAGCATTAGGGATTTATAGGCTAGATAATCCATTTGTTGTTAGTAGCTAATCCTGTTACCTAACACATGTTTAGTCACTTCCACACTGCAGTGAACTTCCTGTAGGAAAACGTACTAAACAAATTCTAGCACTCTAAAATTAGATTGCTAAATTATGAAACCAATCAATTATGTACTGGACATGTTAATATATAAATCAAGCACAATTGAAGACTTAACACGTTCACTGCTACGCAAATTTCGTATTTCCTAGGCTAGGAGCTAACCTTTTATTTGTCATATTTATAGTCCAAATGAGTAGAATTTACTTTATTTTTTATTTTTGAACCTTTCTACATAATAATTACTAATATTTTAAAGCACATAGGCTTAAAATTGGCCTGCAAAGCACGCAATGCTCTATGTATTGAAAATACCCCCAATATGCGGGTTGGCGTGCGAAGCACACAATGCACTTTGCATCAGCCGCTTCTCATAGTGTTCAGTGTCAAGCTCACATGTGCGTCTTTAGCAGTGAACGTGATAAGAAACTGTTCCATTTTTTCCAACAGGACAACAAAAGCTCAATATAAATTTACCATAAGTACCTGTTTGACTCATCAAAGTTGTTTTGAAACTTAGAAATATTTACAATACATGAAGGAAGTATTTTTTAAGAAAATGTGAAGTGCAATAAAATACTACATCATCAATAGTGTTTCACATTGGCTTCATTTTTTGCTTCTGTATTTTTCAGAACAGTACTACTTGACTTGTCTGAAATTTAATTTCCCATTCCATTTAACTTCATAAAAATTAAAAACTTGTTATGAATATCTGTACAATTTAAATTGACCGTAAGTGCATCACTTGCAATATACTGTAATTTAAATTGACTATAAGTGCATCACTTGCAATATAAATTGTCAATACTTGTCCACCATTAAACATACATCTCCCCTATTTTTATTTGGATTTTTATGGACATTTTTATGACTTCTTACTTTTAGCCTTATCTTTTAATGTCAGAAGCAAAAATATCAAAAATGACCCCAAGCGAGCAGTGTAGCCAACAAACAATATTTTATAGCTAACCATATATTTTATCCTTTTCTGGATGAAGTTTCAAAATGTATTCAACATAAGCAATTTCAAGGTTTCTATTAGGATAAGGAATACATCACAAGTACTATCGGGGAAGGGGTATAAATCCCTCAAAATTTGTTTAACAATATGTAGTGGCAAGTGAGTTTTAGTGAATCTGAACATCTAATAATATGTTCAAAATTTGTTTAAGAACTATAATGTATTATTGGGAGAGTTTTGTAAAATTACAAAATTTGCAATTCAAATTCACAAAAGACTAAACCTGAAACAAAAGTTTTGAGTTAAGATTAATATTGAACAATTAAATGAACTTGCTAAACAAAGAAAGTCCCTTTTGGTGACAATAACATAATAATGTCAGTAAATATCGAAAAGAACTGATTTTAAATTAGTACAACTTAAATTTTACCTTTTAAAATTCATTTCTTAAAAACAAACAGATATAGTGGAAAAATTACATTTTGTATAAACTAAGAACTGTAAATAAACTAACAAACATACTCTGAAAAGTCTATAGAAATTAAATCAGACAGCAAATGTAGAATTTCGCAATGGTTTCCTATTGATAAATACATTCGTAAGAGGCGATAGGTTCAAATTATCTACTGAGCATCACTGACTAAATGAGAAGCAATTTTTGATCAGTTGATTAGGTACTCTGACAGATAGGTAGATTTTATGGTCATCGGATGTTATTTCTAATCGGTATGAAGTCAAAATTATTTGTATTTCGTTTGTTCTTATAAATGAATTTATCACGCCATTTGAAACATTGGGTAGGCTCAACCTGTAGAGGCGGTTCTGGTTCTAGTAAATGTGATAGTACCAATAATATTTCAATTGTTATGCTCTGAGGTCTCTAGACAATTAACAACAGAAAAGCGTTTTCGAATTATGTTAGTGCTTTTGCAAATTTCCTTCATCACAAATTACTCATTTTGATGAATATTTTATTGTTAATTTATTTCTACCCATAAAATAATAGGTTTTCTTAACAAAAAACATTTCAAAGATACAAACGAAATATGTCAGTACTGTTCAGAAAAACAATCAATAAATTAGCTAAAGTGATATTAATAAAACAACTTTTCCCTTGTTTAGGTATAGTAAACATAAAAGATAGAAATTAAATGTTTGCTTCATTTATCTAAACCATGATTTCTGTTTCTTGTATTAATATTTAATACAAATATAGCCTATACAAGGTGATCAACTCAAGGAGGCCATCATTGGAATCTCAGAAAGTATTAATTTTACAGCAAACTTGAAATGGGCAACCTTTCCTTTGAGAAATTAAAAAATATGTAGTTAAAATATTTGTAAATGGTCGCCATTTTCCAATATGGAGGTCAACTTTGAAATTCCTTATAGAAACCCCTATTTTTTATGACGGATTTGGGTTTTACATGCAATTTAGGAGCGCTGAAAGTTTCAGAAACTCTTATTTCAACAATTGTGATGAGGAAACATAAAAGGGACCATATGTCTCAAAATTGAGATATTTATACCACATATAAGGAATTAAATTCCTAACAATTTGGTGTAAAAGCCTTTAAAATATATGAAAATTTGGCAAAGTTGGGATAGTTTGAATGTTTTTTATCGGAAAAAGGAGTTTTGAGAAAAAACCCATTTAAACTTTTGATGTTGCTGGAGTTTATTCAGACAACTGATCAGCTGATCATTTCAAAGCCGCATTATTATCGTCACAGCTGTTTAGTTTCAGCATGCAGTAAATAAAAATACAGGGACTACTTGTGTTTTTTTACTCGATTTTTAAAACAGTTTATTATTGTTTAGAATAAATTAAGACCTAAAAACTATTGTAAGTGAAAAGGGACCATTTGTCGATTATTTTTTTAGCTCTTGTTGCGTAACAACTGAAATAAATGGTACCAGGAACTGGCACATACTTTCTCACAAATACATTTAAATTACTAAACAGATTCACTGTGACTTGTAGGGTGGGGTAGGAGTGTTTTTTTATTAAAGTTGGAGATTAACTAATAAATATTAACTACTATTATCTACTACTATTATCACTATTATTACTATTATCTAGAGAGAAAACTATTCGATCGATTTCGAAAAAATTTGCACCAAACACGTCAATTAGGTCTTCATAGATGCACGTAAAATGGTTTTGAAATTTTTTTTAAAACAACCCGCTTTATAGCCAAAAAAACCCCCCAAAACAGTTATTATTATTATTAGCTAAACGAGAATTTTTAGAAAGATGCTGGTTTTTTAATATGGTAGGGCACATTAAAGGCTACAAATAAGCCAAATTTTATCAAAATCGTTAGAGCCGTTTTTTAATAAAAAAATAATAACTGATTTTTGGGGGTTTTTTGGCCAAAAAGGGGGTTGTTTTTCAAAATTGTTCAAAACCCTTTTTCGTGCATCTATACAGGCGTACTGGACATGTCTGGTGCAAATTTTGTTGAAATCGATCGAATAGTTTTCTCTCTAGCTTTGTCTACATACAGACATACATACATACAGACATACATTTTGTAAAAACCACTTTTTTGGACTCAGGGGGTCCCAAAACGGATATTTCCACAAAAATCTCAACATTGATTTTTTTTGCGATCACTATACTTTCTCTATACTATAGTATAGTGAGAAAGTAAAAGTACCAAATGTCGGGTATGGCTAAATCAGTGCAGACAACGTTCTTAATTCTGCCAGAAGTCATTTTAATTCCCTAAAATGCCACTAGAAAGCAGTAAGAGCCACATTCTGAGGCTACTTCATTCATGAGGAAAAGGTACCAAATGTCGCTCTAATGTTATAATGACATTCGGTCCCTTTTTTCAAAAATGACAGACCTTTACAAAAATACATTTTTTACATCAATAATGCTTGTTGGTGGACATTTAAACACTAATTTCAGATGAAACAAGAAGTTTATTACAAAAATAAACAAAGAACCAAAAATGGCCAAAATTAACGTGTTTCGGTTTTTTGCGTCTCATGCAAAATTTTGTTTCCCAACAAATGGTCCCTTTTAGTTTTCCACATCACAATTAATTATTAAAGAGGCATGTTTTACCATTTGCAAACAATAAAATTTAACTCAAAGTGCAATAGTTTTTACAATGGAATGTTAAAAAGCTGTTGCAATTTCACAAATAATATATTTTATACAAAAAATATACTTAAATTACTGTTAAAAGTTGTTAAATAGCTTACATGACAACTGTACTATTTTTACAGATTTCTTCTCCTATATCGTAAAGCATACATATTATTGTAAGAAACTTCTTTGTACCATGGCAACAAAATGTTTTTTGACACAAAAATGCAGTCAAGATGACTTAAAGCAGGTTTTCAAAGTGTCCTCCATCTTCATAAATACATTTTTTTTTTTTGGTTTAACGTCCTGCTGTTTTGCACTTAAGGCTAATGAAGACGGGACCTACAGTTTTACGTGGAACCCGAACCACGACTTAAATACATGCGTGCACCCTTCTATGCAAGTCATTTACGGCTCGTGCTAACGTGTTATGGTGAATGTTATGCAAAGTGTCTATCACTTTGTTGCGCATTTCTTCCACCGAAGCACACCTACATCTGTCTAGTCCTTCAAGTGTCCTCACAGAAAGAAATCTAGTAGGGTTAGGTCAATCTAAGATTAAATGGGTCTTTTGTTAAGAAACTACAATGCCAACCAAGAGTTATGACCGAAGATGTCGAGGCAGATATCTCAGCATACTCTATAAAAACAAGAAAAGCCGAGATACTACACACGGAAATTCGTGAAAACTAACATCCAAAACATTTTCAACCTCAATGACAAACTTAATTTTAAATCTCACTAACTAAACAACATTTTGAAATTGGAACTAAGCCTGGAAGATAGGCAACCAGTGTAAAATAATAAAATAGGACAAGATTAGGCATCAGTGACTGCCTGTACAGATCACAAAGCGTACACTATCGGAGACTTTCAATTAAAAAATTTGAAACCATTCAGTGAATAAATGTTCTCGTTTTAAAATGTTTTTAAGTGTTTTATTGTTGTGAATGATATAAAATATGTGTTATATAGGTAAATGAGGTTAAAAACTTTGAAAATAGCCCACTGCGGCTGAAACTGCGATCAGATCATCAACTACGGTAGGATCACTGAAGGTAATAACACAAATCGAAATATTTTTAATTGACCATGACCCATAGTATTATAACATTCATTCAAGGCGTAGTAAGGGCAATCGTAACACTTACAATTGAATTAAAAGCTTAGTTTGTTCCAATCCTTTAATCTGTTGATATCAGCTGGATGAAGCCTTAATATAGGATCCAAGCCTTATAAATGCTCCGTCAGCTGAATTAACATATTATGGAGTGAAACTAATAAAACGGAGTGTACTGGTGCTATAATATTTAAAAAAATAATAAAAATACCGATTAGGTAAAAAAAGAAGATTCATTTGATCCTTCTAAACATGGTTCTTTCTGTCAAATTTTAAATATAATGTAAAACATTTGCAAAATTAATTAAACCGGAGAAATGTGAAATAGACTTGTGCACCAAGAATAACAAACTAAAATGATATAATAATATACCAACATGTTATATAACAATGCTCTAATAAATTGCATATCTATGGTGGGGACTAGTGATAGCTCCCAAGCCTAGAATTGCCAAACACTGTCTGCATGGAAACATAATTTTCATAACTTTTTGACACAGTTTATAATAGTCTATGTACGTTGAAATCTACTTATGACGAAATTTTGAAAAGAATAGTTTTGATGTCTTTAAATGGTTGCCTTACAAAACAGTATCATAAAATATAATTTTTTTGGGGACACCAAATCTTGCCCTCGGAAGTGTAAAACAAAATATTTTTTGAGTTTTGAGTATTAAATTACAGTACAGTCTCGCTAATCCGGACTTGACGGGACCGGACCCTGTCCGGATTAGTAAAAGTCCGGATTAGACGGAAAAAGCCTAAAAAACGCATGAAATGTATACCGTTTGTGTTTTTAGTGAGAAACGTATTAAAACTGGTGTTTTGGTAATACAGTATACAGTAAATATCAGCGACCACAGAATTAAATAAACTAGTCAAGTCGAACGCAAGAGTGAAGCTAGTTTTAGAGTCAAATACTCACACAATATGACGGATGCAAGTCGCGAGTCGAAGGCCGGCCGCCCGTACATGTTGC
>JAGFPH010016909.1:0-18516 GCA_018207615.1 Philaenus spumarius
CAAATTTTTAGTTCGGCTAAGTGTTGTTCGGTTGGACTCGGGAGAACCTTACGTTCGGGCAAGTAATTATAATAAATAATTGAAGTTGTAACATAACCTCAAAGTACAATCTATGCGGGGCTTGTACAGTATAAACATTCACGAGTACAGCTAAGCCTAAGTTTAAGTTCGAAAAAGATCGGATAGGTCTGGGCCACAAAATTTGTAAAAGATTTACATTACATTTGCTAACTATTGGAATGTCTAGTCAGCATCTAGCTGGGGTGTCGATTTTATAACGATGTACAGAAATGTTAGTCAGTTAGCAAGTCCAGAATGTTGGTTCAACAAAATTCGGGGAAAAGCGTTAAGTATAATCGTGTTAGTAAATGATTTAGAAAATAAAATTACTATCGAAATTTTTTATGTAAATCAAGGGTGTGGCAGAGCCTAAGGTCGTAGAAGTGGTAAAGTATCGAGTAAAAAAAGAAACGCTTTATAAAACAGAGACATTTTATTAATAATTAATCGATTAAACGGTACACAACATAGAGTAATTATTGATAATTTTAATGTTAAAGCTAAAACCGTGATTGTGTTACTAAGCTACCGTGTCTACCGACAAACATATATGGAGAATTTATATTGAAACAAATTTTAGTTAGAGAAAGTGTTAACGTTAAGTAATACAGTCGGATTCGATTAAGTTTGGTTATGTAATTACGTATATTATACACAAGGGTGCGGTAGAGCCTTAGGTTAGCTAAAGTTTTATTTCGGTTAGTTACGGTTTGTAAGAGTTGCGGCAGAGCCTTATGTTTGAAAAATACCGGTAGAAACAGTTATATCATACGCATGGGATGCGGCAGAGCCTTACGTTGAGTTGAGCGAATTTTATATTAATAACTATTGCGGAGAAATTCCGTTGCGGGGAAATAGCTCTAATCACGACGGTGCTGACATAGTTGCCTACGTGTACGAAATATATTTTAGAATTCGTTTGCACTTAAGCCTCCGTTAAAAACATTAAAATTTCCGTTTTTTCGAAATTTTTTTGCAAAATTTGGGGGAGGGGTGACCCCCGGGGTTGAGTTAGACCAAATACTACTTGTATGACTTTTTAGAAACATTACGTTACATTTTGGTCGGTTATGTAGTTACGTATATCATACGCATGGGTTACGGCCGAGCCTAATGTTAGCCAAAATTTTAATTTTTACTAAGTTCGGATTGGACTCGGGCTGAACTTTACGTTTGGGTTAGCTTGGTTTTCCGTACAATATAACACATTTTATAAAAATAATTCGGGGTACAGCGAAGCCTAAGCTCGGTCAAGTCCGGCGTTTTGGTTCGGGTAAGACTGTTAGAAACAGTGTATATCATACGCACGGGGTGCGGGGGCGCCTATGGTTAGCCTAAGTGCGGTTTGCAAGGATGCGGCAGAGCCTAATTTTGGCCAAAATTTTATTTCGGCTAAGTGCCCTTCGGTTGCACTCGGACAGAACCTTACGTTCGGGTTATCTCGGTTTTCCATACATTAAAACACATTCATAAAAATAATTCGGGGGGTACTGCGAAGCCTAAGCTCGGTCAAGTCCGGCGTTTTGGTTCGTGGTAAGACCGGTAGAAATAGTGTAAATCATACGCACGGGGTGCGGGGGCGCCTACGCTTAGCCTAAGCTTTATTTCGCCTAAGTACGAATTTTGGGGGTTGCGGGAGAGCCTAATTTTAGCCAAAGTTTTATTTCGGCTAAGTGCCCTTCGGTTGAACTCGGGCAGAACCTTCCGTTCGGGTTAGCTCGGTTTTCCATACGTTATAACACATTTTATAAAAATAATTCGGGGGTACAGCGAAGCCTAAGCTCGGTTAAGTCCTTCGTTTTGGTTCGGGTAAGACCGGTAGAAATATATTACAAGGGGTTGCGGCAACGCCTATGGTTAGTCTAAGCTTTATTTCGCCTAAGTACGAATTTCGGGGGTTGCGGCAGAGCCTTACGTTCGGTTAATTACGGTTTGCTAGTCTTTATTTTGACTAAGTCCGATTCGGGTTTACTCGGGCCCCCTCGGTAATGTTCGGGATTATATAATGCAATTTATACTATATTACAAGGGTACTATAACAATTTAAAGGTAATAATTTCTCTAAGTGACCTTCGGTCGGATTCGGGAACGATCGGTAATGTTCGGGTTTATATAATGCACTTTATACTATATTACAAGGGTACTATAACAATTTAAAGCTAATAATTTCTCTAAGTGACCTTCGGTCGGATTCGGGAACGATCGGTAATATTTGGGTTGTTATAATACAATTTATACTATATCCCGACGACACTATAACACCGTGCACCTGATGCAAGGTTGCTGACGGGTGGTAAACTTATATACTTCACAAAACAGTAGATTCTCAACAGAGTCGGCCTAGCTTAACCGCTAGCGCTGCGGACTCGGGTCATGGTGATACCCGGTTCGACTCTCGGCGACACCCAAACTTTTTTCAAAGCAAAAAATTAAATTAAATTAAATATTAATTATTACAAAACAAGATGGCTGCCAAAAAAAAAAGATGGCGGCTCAAAATTCCCCAAAATCTTTAAAAATCCAAAATCCCCAAAATTTCAAAATCCCCAAAATTTCCAAAAATCAAAAATCTTTAAAATTCCAAAAATTCCAAAAAATGTTAGGACCACCAAAAAAAAACCCAAAATCCAAAAATGTTAGGTTAGGACCCCAAAAAAAAAACCCAAAATCCAAAAATTCCCAAAAAATGGCTTAGGTTAGGACCCCAAAAAAAGGGGGCGTGGCTTGGGTTAGGAACCAAAAAGACCCAAAAAAATACCCAAAAAAAAGTGGGCGTGGCTTGGGTTAGGAACCAAAAAGACCCAAAAAAACACCCAAAAAAAGGGGGCGTGGCCCAAGGTCAATGACCTTCCCCCACCACTTTTGGCGCCAGATCGTCCGGAACTCTACTTGCGTGGTCGAATTATTTACTCTTCGGTTATAACTGCCATTGCCAAAAAAGAACACTACTAAATTAAACTGCATGAAAAAACTGAGAGAAATGAGAACAAAACTGGAGAAAACTGAAGGAGCCCACACACCACACAGTTCACACAGTCCACACAACTGTACAGTTTTATTTGCGCAGTTAAACTGATCGTGTGTGGGCCCCTTTAGTTTTTAATAAAGGATTTTTAGTAAATAATGCCTAATATCAACATTCCAACTTTTTATTTAAGAATGATACCAAACTGAGAATAATAAATAAAATCTTTTTTGTTTTCCTTTCCCTCTATTTGAGATTGAAATTGGTTTTACTACTCTTCTAATGATGTGTCCCGGAGCCAGGGATTCTCTGAATATTTTAATTAGACATGTCAGTTTGTCCGCTCCTTAGATGTAACGCTGGAATTATTCCATTTATTCCTGCAGTTTTAAATGGGTCAAAGGCTATACAGCCATTTTACCATGCTTCCAGTTGTTATTTTAGTTCCTGATTTACTTGCCCTGCTATATAAAATAAGTGGTCGCGTTGCAATGAAACTAATAATAATAATTTTATTTCCAGATCTTGCATTACAACTTTACTTACATCTTTGGAAATTATACAGATTACCGCAACCAGTTAAAGGTAATTGGTTTGTAATAATAAAAAAAAAACGTATAAATATACAAAATAAATTCGTCAGTTCTCCAATAATACCCAATTAATCTGGTGTCACTGCAGCTGTGTGTGATTAGCTGTATCACTACTTACGTCGAAACATAATACTAGTAATAATAATTAACAGTTAGACATACACTAAATAAGAACACAAATTTTACAAAATATAGACAAATACAGATGAGCTGCCACGCATGCATGACAAGAATACCAAGATCAGAATCCTCCTCAACCCCACAAAAGCATCAACAAAGAGATCCGTTCCGTTCCTCCTCATCGTTCGTACACTCTAAGTAAATCATCAATGACACTGAACGTAAACAGCCAAATTTTCACTTTTCTCAAGAAATTATATAATTTACTAATTTACTAAGCGGTAGGTGGTTAAATACTTTGGGACCGACAAACAGAAAAGAACTTCGGAACCAGGTCTTATTAGTTTTAGGTCTTCTGACAAAACCTAGTGCATGACATCGAGTCCTGTAATATTGCTCGGTTGCATTATTACCACTTCTTTTATAAAAAGTTCATAGTACCTTATATAAAAAAGGATATCTTAGGGGAAGTATTTTACATCTGGCAAAGACAGGGAAAGACGAAGAGAACCTGTTAGTAATGAAATAATCCGGACAAAATATTTTTGGGTTGAAATTGGTGACTTTGTAGCAGCGATTGGTGCTCCACCCCAACACTCTATACCATACTGTAAACGAGAGTGTATTAAAGCGTAATACAGTGTCTTCATCAAGTCACCATCACAAATATTCATAAGAAAATATAATTTTGTAATATTTCTTCTTAGTTCATTTTACTTTCTCACTATACTATAGTACAGAGAAAGTGTAGTGATCGCAAAAAAAATAATTTTGTGATTTTTGTGAAAATATCAGTTTTTGAACCCCTTAAGTCCAAAAAAGTGATTTTTACAAAATGTCTGTATGTCTGTCTGCATGGCTACCTGTACGTCTGTATGTATTCAAAGCTAGAGAGAAAACTTTTCGATCGATTTTGAACAAATTTGCACCAAACATGCCAATTAGGCCTGTATAGTTGCACGAAAAAAAGTTTTGAACATTTTTGAAAAACAACCCGTTTTTGGCCAAAACCCACCGAAAAATCAGTTATAATTTTTTTATAAAAAAAACGCCTCTAACGATTTTGATAAAATGTTGCTTATTTGTAGCCCTCAATGTACCCTACCATATGCAAAAACCCGCTTCTTTAAAAAAATCCTCGTTTATATAGCTAACAACAAATTAACAGATTTTTGGGGGTTTTTGACCAGAAAGGGGGTTGTTTTTCAAAATTGTTCAAAACCTTTTTTCTTGCATCTATACAGGCCTAATTGACACGTTTGGTGCAAATTTGTTCGAAATCGTTCGAACAGTTTTCCCTCTAGCTTTGTAAACATACATACATTATATGTACAAGTAAACTACGTACATTGTACAAGTAAACTACGTACATTGTACAAGTAAACTACGTACATTACATGTAAACATTGTACAAGTAAACTACGTACATTGCATGTAAACATTGTACAAGTAAACTACGTACATTACATGTAAACATTGTACAAGTAAACTACGCACATTACATGTAAACATTGTACAAGTAAACTACGTACATTGCATGTAAACATTGTACAAGTAAACTACGTACATTGCATGTAAACATTGTACAAGTAAACTACGTACATTATATGTAAACATTGTACAAGTAAACTACGGAAATAAACGCAGAAGTTGAAACAATCAGTTAAAGAATTGGCGTTTTATTGCATTCTTATTGGAGTTGAAACAGTCCTGTAATCGAGATTAAGCGAAGAAAATTCCAATCTATGTAACATCCTAATTTAGTTCCTTGAGTTTCAGTTGGTTATATTATATTTCAATTATAATAAAAAAACATTAAGTAAATAAATATTAGTCTACTGAATAAACAAGAAAAAATAATCGAAACGTAATACTTATAATATTGCAGTCTGCTAACTTTTATATTTAAAAAAAACAAAACATATTTTACATAATTATAAAATAGACTTATCTCTTTACCCTGTGTAATTAATTTTATTTAGAAATCATTAGTTCTTTAGAACACGTTTTTTAACAGTTGTAGAATTAAATAAATTATAATTTTGCAATTATTCTTGTATAAAGATGTATACTATCAAACTTGTAATATACGTTTTAAAAGGTAATTTCCTTAAGAGAATTTCAATTTTCGATTTGTCGTTATTTAATAACTTGAACAGTTAAAGCGCAGATTTCATGCAACAATATGTTTGAACAGTTTAATGATTAAATATTCAAAGGACTTTATTCTAATGCTGATGAAATACAGTAAATTAAACATAAAATCTTTCAATAAAGGACTTTTTTAATATGCGAAAAAAATATTCTCTTTTAATTTGATTTCTATAATGTAAAATTCTATACTCCTAATAAAACAATGTGTGTGCGGTCGTGGGACCCCGGTCAGGAACGGAGTTTATCAAGCCTTTTCTTCATTGCTTTTACCAGCCTTAACGGCAACATACACACATAATTTTAATCTTTCGATTGCCGTTTATTATTAGTTTGTTTTTTATACGAATATTTACTATTTCCATATGTTTAATGTTATTATATAAAGATGTTAGAATTGATTATAACATCAAAGCTAAGATGGTAAAACCAGTTAAATTTCCATTCATTGTAAATACATTCAATAAACATAAAATGTTGGTTCATCAGTCTAGGCCTAACCTAAAACTATTGTGTGTATGTTTGATTTATTTTATCTGCCTTAACGGCAACATACACACAATAATTTTATGTATGTTGCGGTTAAGGCTGGTCAAATAAATTAAATACACACACAATAATTTTAGGTTAGGCCTAGACTGAAGAACGGACATTTCATGTTTATTGAATTTATTTAAGCACTTGACGATAATATCTTAACTACGCCAGACGGAACCGATCGTCTCTTAATTTAAATTGACGAACCAAAACACATGTTTCTTGAATGTATTTGCACTCATTGCATTAGCAACCAATTTGATAACGATTTTTCGTTACTCGTATTTTATATTTGTCATTGCCATAGCAACCAATTAAAAACACTTTTTTCGTTACGCATTACATTTTCTATTTGTTAACTCCTATCGCAAACCGCGTTAAGGAACTTCGTTCCAAAAATAAAATACCATATTACAATACTTATACTTAGTACTTATACAAGTACGTTTTTACAAGATTATTAAGATTTATTAAAATTGTAGCCCACCACGGGATTAATGCACAAACTAAAACACTAAATAAATAAAACGGTGACTTCTGAAAACAAGTTAGACCATTTCTTTGTAATACGATCTTCCTCGGTGACGTCATTATCATCAGCGGTTTAATCAAAACTTTACTTAAAATTTTACTCTGTTTTAATAGTTGTCTAACAAGGCTAGGCAACTGCTGTCTAGCATTAAAACAGAGTAAAATTTTTTTTTGGTTTAACCTAAGAATCGGTCGATATTTTTTTTGTTTAACCTAAGAATCGGGTGAAATTTTGGGTGTTAACCTAAGAATCGGGTGATATGTTTTTGGTCTAACCTAAGAACCGGGTGATATTTTTTTGGTTAAACCTAAGAATCGGGGTGATATTTTGGATGTTAAACTATGAATGCAGAAGTAAATATTTATTTTTCAGCTAACACTTATCAATTTGTAACTATATTACACATTTTTTTTTAATGTTTTTTAGTTTGAGATGTTCGCATTATATTTTTTCAGCCGTGCCACTTGCACTATGTCTGATTTTAATCGTCCGTATCTGTACGTTTCTAACTCGTAGTTGACTGGTGTAACTTTTCGTGTTATTGTGTATGGTCCTGAATAGTCTTGTGTCAGTTGTAAATATAATGTACAAAATAAATTATATTATTATTATTTAACTTATGAATTGTTTTCATTCTAATAATCCTTTTTGGGGTAGCACCCGACCTTATAGTTTTAAATTGCGTCTTTGGTTAGTTGACGACTTAGTCCATCACTATTACGTAATGCACCGTATTTAGGTTAGATTAGCTAACAACTAGTTAATGGTTTTCTAGGTTATTTGTTGTTGCAACACATGGAAGTAGCATATTTTAGGTTAGATAAGAACATAGGCATAGGTCTCGTCAACGTCGGCGATTATGTAGTTAACACAAGGCTAGGCTATGTTGGGCTCTTATGGGACTACATCTGAGATGCGTTGCTGAATTGAACGGTATCTCTTCCGTTCTCGTCGCGTTCTCGTAGCGTCTCCGTTACGTTCTCGTAGTGTCGTTGTCGTGGATGTTAGGTTAGGTTAATTTAGGTAAGGATAAGTTAGGTTCTCAGGTAGTTAGGTTAGATTAATTTTGGCTCTCTGGTATATTTTTGTTGTATTCGTTCGGCTAGGATCGGAAAAGTCCGGACTACATCTTAGGCCCCCCAAAAGATCCAAATCAGCTGTTTCTTAGGTTACCGTTTAGGTTAATACAACTTAGACCCCTCACCACTAATGAAGTCACGACGAAAGCTGTTTCTTAGGTTAGTCACTCCTCCACCGCTTAGGTTAACCGAGTCCCAAGGATTCCACACCGCCCGCTAGGATAACAAATTTCATTCGTTTAAGTTAGAGTTAAGTTTAAGTGCTTTTAAGCGATACTACACAAATAAACGAAATGTCAACGAAACTTACAGTAAACAACTCTCTGGCAATGGATAACGTAGGAAAGGAATTTGTTACAGTAGTTATCGATTTGTGCAAACAGGGATCATCGACTAAATACTTACTGTATAGTACAGCAGTCAAAGTCAATGCAAGCGGTAGCGATCTGATATCTGTAAAACTCGAAAGAAACACCGAATCAAATCGTGTTATCAGTGGAGAAGTACATTTTAAAAATAATTTAAAACCCATCATATCCGATGATACTTCTTTAAGGGTAAATAATATATCTTATAAAAGGTACATAAGTAATTCAGCTAGATTGGCTTCGTATAAGAACAGTCTTGAACAATTAAAAGTAAAGTCTCAACAGTTTAGCGACTCTGGATTCTTTTACACCGGCGTTGGAGATCAAACGATATGTTTCTGTTGCGGAGGCGGTTTAAAAGATTGGGAAGACCAAGACGATCCTTGGACTGTACACGCGAAATGGTTCCACAAGTGCAAGTTCCTATTGTTAGCGAAAGGAAAAGACTTTGTGAATGCGGCTGGCAAATACGACTGTAATATTGTGGTACCGAAAAATCGAACTCTACCTACGACCGAGTGTAAAATCTGTTTATCGGACGAAGTTCAAGTAGTTTTCTACCCGTGCAAACATTTAATAGCTTGCGCTTCGTGCGCCTTGTGTTGTACACGCTGCAGTGTATGTAGAGAAAGCATAGAATCTTTTTCGAGAGTGTTTTTATCTTAGAGGACTTTATTCCATCGCATGGATCAGTATACTTACCTAGGAGATTACCGTGTTAAAAAAAAGTACCAATGCGCCGACAAGCTGTACAGTATGATTTTAAAATCAACTGTGGTGTGGTGAATCGTTAAAAAAAAAAGACAACAGGAGTGGTCCATCAGCATAGACAGATAGGCGATAGAACTGCCCACATAAAGAAACAGCAGTAAGGACGAAATAATAATTGTAGTTGGTTGTGAATAAAGTGGGATAATAAATTGTATTTAACCTTTTGTCGTCTTTCATTACAACTCCTATGAAAAAAAAAAGCTTCTTCTTAATACTATGCAATTTTAAAAGTGGAAAGTGTATGCCATTAAATATTGATATTAAATAAATATGACGGCATTCCCCCACTCCCACCAACACTCCGGACTCTGTGTGTTTGACGACGACGCATTCTAGTAGATAATTTTTGAACTATCCCCGTCCGACATCAGCGCGTTCTGGTAGAGAAATATCACCTTGCGAGAGGGGGATTCGGTCAAGTCCAGGGTATACATCATAATACGGTGGAAGTACTCACCGTTGGCATAAGTCTTAATTCGGGTAAGATCGGTTAAGCTCGGGTTATACTTGGAAATATATCGCATTTTATGTAGGTATTTCAAAGTACAGCGAAGTCTAAGGTTAAGTTCACCCGGAGTATTTTCGAGGCAAAATTTTGGGGGGAGGGGGTTACTCAAGCCGCCTTGTTTTAAATATAATTCAGGGTACAGCGAAGTCCGAGCATGTATAGCTCCAAACTACGCTACAAAAGCAGGAGTGTCGTCATAGCCTAATGGAAAAAAAATAAACAGAATGCAAATGTAATTTATTTTTTGCATTCGTACATAACATTGTATTTACAAGGTTTCGGTAGTAGCGCTTTCTGGTAGATAATTTATAAATATTTGCTTGTCCGACGGTCACGTTTTCTGTTAGAGAATCAGCCAGTTCAATAGACAGTACTCCGGGGTGCAATTCTGCCAACTCAGCAATCTTATACGCGTTAGCATAACTTTCTGCTGATTCGTGGCGGATGTATAAGTCTACATCGGGCTGCAAGAAGTATTTTCTATAAATGTTTCTTTTACTGTTAACATAGTGGTAAATTGTCGAGTAAAAAGAAACGCAACATAAAGTAATTATTGATAAATTTAATGTAAAAGCTAAAAGTAGTTGTCCAGATTTATTTAGGCTACCATTTGACAATTGAAAATAATACCTATAGAAGTAAAGTGTTACACACACACACACACACGCGCGCGAGCACACACATACACACACACAAATAGATTATGATAATGTATCCTATTTAGGTTAGGTTAGAAAACAGCTAACCATGGTCTTCTAGGCTATTTGTTGTGCAACCCATAGAAGTAGTATATTTTAGGTTAGTTAAGAACTTAGGCATAGGTCTCGTCGACTGTTAGTGGTGTCGCCATAGCATAAGGCAAGGCTGTGTTGGGGTCTTATGGGACTACATCTGAGATGTGTTGTTGAATTGAACGGTCTCTCTTCCGTTCTCATCGCGTTCTCGTAGCGTCGCTTCGTCATCTTGGTCGTCGCTGATTTTGTCGTCGTCGTTAACTTCTTCGTCGTTTTTGTCGTCGTTGTCGTGGTCAACGTTAAATTCGTCGTCGTTTTTGTCGTCGTTGTCGTGGTCGTCGTTAACTTCGTCGTCGTTTTTGTCGTCGTCGTCATTTTTGTCGTGGTCATCGTTAACTTCGTCGTCGTTTTTGTCGTCGTTGTCTTTGTCGTCGTCGTCGTTTTTGTCGTGGTCATCGTGAACTTCGTCGTCGTTTTTGTCGTCGTTGTCTTTGTCGTCAAGTCGTCGTCGTCGTCGTCGTTGTCGTTTTTGTCGTCATTGTCGTTGTCGTGGTCATTGTCAAAACAGGGTTTGGCTAATAAATAATTTCCGCTAATGTCCGTTAGGTTAAATAACGTTATGTATCTCCAAGGTATTATTTGCTGTAGTTTGGGGTTTGGTTAGTTAATAGCCTAGACTCCTATGCTAGCTTAAGTATTTTTCCTGTGCCTATAAAGTCGAAATCAGGGTTAGACGTAGCGGTCGCTTTGGAACCGATATTTGACAATCATAAGATGAAACATTTCCAGACCGAGCAGGTGGGTTGTTTAATGTTAATATTAAACGTATTGTAGGTATGTCCAATGGTGTAGGGTACGAAGATGCCGTACATTTGCGACAATTGAATGAACTAAAAAACGTGGGTCATAAACAATACATTAATTAAAAAAAAAATATTATTAGTATGGGCGAATACTATGACGGTATTTATAAGCGTATAGGTAATTTAGCCATGGGCATTATCGACAACTATGCTGTCACAATTGCTAAGGAGCTAAATTAAAATGAATGAACTTTGCGTCATTCAAAGACGGTCTAAAACGGGGCAAATACAAATATTGTACAAGCAATAAACGAAAATAAAAAGCATAATAAGGACGCGCTTGTAGTTCTACTTTCTGATTTTTAAACACAAAAACTTTCCAGAATTTATACAACGTTTATATTCACCGACATTAGCGATACCCCCATTCGCTATAGGTCAGTAGTAAACCAAGCTTGCAATTTAGGTAAACTTTCAGTCACGATCATAGAGCCAGAGAGGATGGTCGTAGGGAGTCTACCTAACACATCGCTGGGTATTTTCTTAAAATCAGTACATTTCCTAAATCCCGAGTGCACAAAAATCGCAGCAACAGGACTATTCCAGCATACGGGTTATAGCCTAGGGTTGTTGATTCAGGCGGGTTAAAATTTTGTTTTCTTTACAGACGAAGTGTTTAACGAAATATTACTTTTGGACATAATTTCTGCTCTTGAAGGAAAGGCTACGCACGAATTTAATCTAAGTGTTGGGAATATTCGAGTAACAACTGTGTTTGGAAAACGTTATGTTACATTCAATGATGGTCAGCATTTTTTAAACTTGAACTTGTCGGAGTGGGGACTGTTTAAAGACGCCATACCTCTGATAAACCTTCGTATTAAAGAATTATTTTATTACGAGGAGGATTTGCGCGAGTACATCATTAAGTGCCTGACCACAGACGAACTCGTTTCCAGCACACTCCCCGAAGTGGACAGATTGTACGAAGAGGTGAAGTTGTTCAAAAAATATGCATGCAGTAGTTGAGTTTCACGGTTACCACGATAACAGCTATAAGTTTATAGTCAAAGAGTTTGCTATAGTCGGTGAGAATTTCTCCAGTGTCGTTGTTTTCAAACCGCCTTATACATTTGATCAACTTAATAGTGGCGCTCGGAGGACAGCCCTTTGGTTACAAAAAAACTATCATCATATCGGCTGGGAAGAAGGTGACGTTCCTTACGACGAAGACGTGATACGCACGCTTTGCAAACCGTTTTCCATAATTTACACAAAAGGATTGGAGAAAACTCAGTTTTTGAGAAAGCTTCTGCCACACGTGGAAGAATTACCAGAGATGGAAAGATACTCGCACTGTACAGAGGTTAATTGTATATTACCTCAGCACTTTCAATACGACAGTAAGTGTGCCTTAAAAAGTGCTAAATATTATTACGATTCTCTTCTTAAGTTAAAAGAACAACACGGACTGTAAACACCGAAATTATTGGCAGGGCGAATGGCCAAAACATTGTATTTTTATTTATATCCAATGTATTTTGTATTCTAATAGCCGTTATTACTGTAAATACTTTAGTGTTGTAATTAGAGGGAATTATTAATAATAAACTGTATTTATTTGTGTAACAAAGTTGTTTTAATGAGTCATTCCTATAACCATTTCTTTACTGTAACTGTTATCAAATTGTAATTTTAATGTGAACAAAAAAAAAAAGTGTTTGGAAAAGAGTGACACGGTTTTTGTACATGTCTAGGGGTCAGTGACCGCCTTGACTCCTGGGTTAACGCTGTGTAACGAGATTTTAGTACAATGGTGTTAGAGGCTATTGCACAACATTGTGTATTGAAAACTGGCAATTAATAGCAGCCATGGTAAATATGGGGAAATAATAAAAAACAAGAATTTAAATGTAATTTATTTCTTACAAGGATTTGACGCCAGCGCATTCTGGTAGAGAGTTTTAGAAATATTAACCCGTCCGACGGTAGCGCGTTCTGGTAGAGAATCAGCGAATTCATTAGACAGTACAACGGATACAATTCTGCCGACTCGGCATTGTTACACATGCTAACATAAGTTTTGCTGATTCGTTTGGAATGTGTAAGTCTACATCTAAAGTTTGGTTATGTAATTACGTATATCATACACAAGGGTGTGGCAGAGCCTAAGGTTAGGTAAGCCAAATTTTTAGTTCGGCTAAGTGTTGTTCGGTTGGACTCGGGAGAACCTTACGTTCGGGCAAGTAATTATAATAAATAATTGAAGTTGTAACATAACCTCAAAGTACAATCTATGCGGGGCTTGTACAGTATAAACATTCACGAGTACAGCTAAGCCTAAGTTTAAGTTCGAAAAAGATCGGATAGGTCTGGGCCACAAAATTTGTAAAAGATTTACATTACATTTGCTAACTATTGGAATGTCTAGTCAGCATCTAGCTGGGGTGTCGATTTTATAACGATGTACAGAAATGTTAGTCAGTTAGCAAGTCCAGAATGTTGGTTCAACAAAATTCGGGGAAAAGCGTTAAGTATAATCGTGTTAGTAAATGATTTAGAAAATAAAATTACTATCGAAATTTTTTATGTAAATCAAGGGTGTGGCAGAGCCTAAGGTCGTAGAAGTGGTAAAGTATCGAGTAAAAAAAGAAACGCTTTATAAAACAGAGACATTTTATTAATAATTAATCGATTAAACGGTACACAACATAGAGTAATTATTGATAATTTTAATGTTAAAGCTAAAACCGTGATTGTGTTACTAAGCTACCGTGTCTACCGACAAACATATATGGAGAATTTATATTGAAACAAATTTTAGTTAGAGAAAGTGTTAACGTTAAGTAATACAGTCGGATTCGATTAAGTTTGGTTATGTAATTACGTATATTATACACAAGGGTGCGGTAGAGCCTTAGGTTAGCTAAAGTTTTATTTCGGTTAGTTACGGTTTGTAAGAGTTGCGGCAGAGCCTTATGTTTGAAAAATACCGGTAGAAACAGTTATATCATACGCATGGGATGCGGCAGAGCCTTACGTTGAGTTGAGCGAATTTTATATTAATAACTATTGCGGAGAAATTCCGTTGCGGGGAAATAGCTCTAATCACGACGGTGCTGACATAGTTGCCTACGTGTACGAAATATATTTTAGAATTCGTTTGCACTTAAGCCTCCGTTAAAAACATTAAAATTTCCGTTTTTTCGAAATTTTTTTGCAAAATTTGGGGGAGGGGTGACCCCCGGGGTTGAGTTAGACCAAATACTACTTGTATGACTTTTTAGAAACATTACGTTACATTTTGGTCGGTTATGTAGTTACGTATATCATACGCATGGGTTACGGCCGAGCCTAATGTTAGCCAAAATTTTAATTTTTACTAAGTTCGGATTGGACTCGGGCTGAACTTTACGTTTGGGTTAGCTTGGTTTTCCGTACAATATAACACATTTTATAAAAATAATTCGGGGTACAGCGAAGCCTAAGCTCGGTCAAGTCCGGCGTTTTGGTTCGGGTAAGACTGTTAGAAACAGTGTATATCATACGCACGGGGTGCGGGGGCGCCTATGGTTAGCCTAAGTGCGGTTTGCAAGGATGCGGCAGAGCCTAATTTTGGCCAAAATTTTATTTCGGCTAAGTGCCCTTCGGTTGCACTCGGACAGAACCTTACGTTCGGGTTATCTCGGTTTTCCATACATTAAAACACATTCATAAAAATAATTCGGGGGGTACTGCGAAGCCTAAGCTCGGTCAAGTCCGGCGTTTTGGTTCGTGGTAAGACCGGTAGAAATAGTGTAAATCATACGCACGGGGTGCGGGGGCGCCTACGCTTAGCCTAAGCTTTATTTCGCCTAAGTACGAATTTTGGGGGTTGCGGGAGAGCCTAATTTTAGCCAAAGTTTTATTTCGGCTAAGTGCCCTTCGGTTGAACTCGGGCAGAACCTTCCGTTCGGGTTAGCTCGGTTTTCCATACGTTATAACACATTTTATAAAAATAATTCGGGGGTACAGCGAAGCCTAAGCTCGGTTAAGTCCTTCGTTTTGGTTCGGGTAAGACCGGTAGAAATATATTACAAGGGGTTGCGGCAACGCCTATGGTTAGTCTAAGCTTTATTTCGCCTAAGTACGAATTTCGGGGGTTGCGGCAGAGCCTTACGTTCGGTTAATTACGGTTTGCTAGTCTTTATTTTGACTAAGTCCGATTCGGGTTTACTCGGGCCCCCTCGGTAATGTTCGGGATTATATAATGCAATTTATACTATATTACAAGGGTACTATAACAATTTAAAGGTAATAATTTCTCTAAGTGACCTTCGGTCGGATTCGGGAACGATCGGTAATGTTCGGGTTTATATAATGCACTTTATACTATATTACAAGGGTACTATAACAATTTAAAGCTAATAATTTCTCTAAGTGACCTTCGGTCGGATTCGGGAACGATCGGTAATATTTGGGTTGTTATAATACAATTTATACTATATCCCGACGACACTATAACACCGTGCACCTGATGCAAGGTTGCTGACGGGTGGTAAACTTATATACTTCACAAAACAGTAGATTCTCAACAGAGTCGGCCTAGCTTAACCGCTAGCGCTGCGGACTCGGGTCATGGTGATACCCGGTTCGACTCTCGGCGACACCCAAACTTTTTTCAAAGCAAAAAATTAAATTAAATTAAATATTAATTATTACAAAACAAGATGGCTGCCAAAAAAAAAAGATGGCGGCTCAAAATTCCCCAAAATCTTTAAAAATCCAAAATCCCCAAAATTTCAAAATCCCCAAAATTTCCAAAAATCAAAAATCTTTAAAATTCCAAAAATTCCAAAAAATGTTAGGACCACCAAAAAAAAACCCAAAATCCAAAAATGTTAGGTTAGGACCCCAAAAAAAAAACCCAAAATCCAAAAATTCCCAAAAAATGGCTTAGGTTAGGACCCCAAAAAAAGGGGGCGTGGCTTGGGTTAGGAACCAAAAAGACCCAAAAAAATACCCAAAAAAAAGTGGGCGTGGCTTGGGTTAGGAACCAAAAAGACCCAAAAAAACACCCAAAAAAAGGGGGCGTGGCCCAAGGTCAATGACCTTCCCCCACCACTTTTGGCGCCAGATCGTCCGGAACTCTACTTGCGTGGTCGAATTATTTACTCTTCGGTTATAACTGCCATTGCCAAAAAAGAACACTACTAAATTAAACTGCATGAAAAAACTGAGAGAAATGAGAACAAAACTGGAGAAAACTGAAGGAGCCCACACACCACACAGTTCACACAGTCCACACAACTGTACAGTTTTATTTGCGCAGTTAAACTGATCGTGTGTGGGCCCCTTTAGTTTTTAATAAAGGATTTTTAGTAAATAATGCCTAATATCAACATTCCAACTTTTTATTTAAGAATGATACCAAACTGAGAATAATAAATAAAATCTTTTTTGTTTTCCTTTCCCTCTATTTGAGATTGAAATTGGTTTTACTACTCTTCTAATGATGTGTCCCGGAGCCAGGGATTCTCTGAATATTTTAATTAGACATGTCAGTTTGTCCGCTCCTTAGATGTAACGCTGGAATTATTCCATTTATTCCTGCAGTTTTAAATGGGTCAAAGGCTATACAGCCATTTTACCATGCTTCCAGTTGTTATTTTAGTTCCTGATTTACTTGCCCTGCTATATAAAATAAGTGGTCGCGTTGCAATGAAACTAATAATAATAATTTTATTTCCAGATCTTGCATTACAACTTTACTTACATCTTTGGAAATTATACAGATTACCGCAACCAGTTAAAGGTAATTGGTTTGTAATAATAAAAAAAAAACGTATAAATATACAAAATAAATTCGTCAGTTCTCCAATAATACCCAATTAATCTGGTGTCACTGCAGCTGTGTGTGATTAGCTGTATCACTACTTACGTCGAAACATAATACTAGTAATAATAATTAACAGTTAGACATACACTAAATAAGAACACAAATTTTACAAAATATAGACAAATACAGATGAGCTGCCACGCATGCATGACAAGAATACCAAGATCAGAATCCTCCTCAACCCCACAAAAGCATCAACAAAGAGATCCGTTCCGTTCCTCCTCATCGTTCGTACACTCTAAGTAAATCATCAATGACACTGAACGTAAACAGCCAAATTTTCACTTTTCTCAAGAAATTATATAATTTACTAATTTACTAAGCGGTAGGTGGTTAAATACTTTGGGACCGACAAACAGAAAAGAACTTCGGAACCAGGTCTTATTAGTTTTAGGTCTTCTGACAAAACCTAGTGCATGACATCGAGTCCTGTAATATTGCTCGGTTGCATTATTACCACTTCTTTTATAAAAAGTTCATAGTACCTTATATAAAAAAGGATATCTTAGGGGAAGTATTTTACATCTGGCAAAGACAGGGAAAGACGAAGAGAACCTGTTAGTAATGAAATAATCCGGACAAAATATTTTTGGGTTGAAATTGGTGACTTTGTAGCAGCGATTGGTGCTCCACCCCAACACTCTATACCATACTGTAAACGAGAGTGTATTAAAGCGTAATACAGTGTCTTCATCAAGTCACCATCACAAATATTCATAAGAAAATATAATTTTGTAATATTTCTTCTTAGTTCATTTTACTTTCTCACTATACTATAGTACAGAGAAAGTGTAGTGATCGCAAAAAAAATAATTTTGTGATTTTTGTGAAAATATCAGTTTTTGAACCCCTTAAGTCCAAAAAAGTGATTTTTACAAAATGTCTGTATGTCTGTCTGCATGGCTACCTGTACGTCTGTATGTATTCAAAGCTAGAGAGAAAACTTTTCGATCGATTTTGAACAAATTTGCACCAAACATGCCAATTAGGCCTGTATAGTTGCACGAAAAAAAGTTTTGAACATTTTTGAAAAACAACCCGTTTTTGGCCAAAACCCACCGAAAAATCAGTTATAATTTTTTTATAAAAAAAACGCCTCTAACGATTTTGATAAAATGTTGCTTATTTGTAGCCCTCAATGTACCCTACCATATGCAAAAACCCGCTTCTTTAAAAAAATCCTCGTTTATATAGCTAACAACAAATTAACAGATTTTTGGGGGTTTTTGACCAGAAAGGGGGTTGTTTTTCAAAATTGTTCAAAACCTTTTTTCTTGCATCTATACAGGCCTAATTGACACGTTTGGTGCAAATTTGTTCGAAATCGTTCGAACAGTTTTCCCTCTAGCTTTGTAAACATACATACATTATATGTACAAGTAAACTACGTACATTGTACAAGTAAACTACGTACATT